>VXBJ01003445.1:112551-135583 GCA_013400055.1 Nycticryphes semicollaris
GCAGGCCCCGCCGTTGCCACGGCAACCGGCGGGCTGGGCCGCCTTAAGCCCAACGGCTGCCGGGGGTCTCCGGGCAGGCCTGAGGGAGGAGGCGAAAGGTGGCGGGGAGGCGTTGGGGGGGGATCGTTGATATTCGCGGCGCCTCGCCGCCGCTCCGCCGGGAGTGTGAAGGCGGACAAAGACGGGCTTCAGCGGGTCGAGCACATACAAGCCGCTGTTGTGCCGGGGTGCAGATGTTCGGAGGGGCGAGGCCCAGGGGTCGCCATCCCATCAAGCCGGGAGAGCGAAGCGGCGGGGAGGGGAGGGGTGAGGGAAGGCAGCGTTACGCTCCCAGTGCCCCGTTCGCTGAAGCCCCCCCCGCCGCCAGTCCGGTGAGGAGCGGGCGGTTCCCTCACACGATGTCTCCCCTTCCTTTCTCGGGCACGCCGAGGACCGGCGGAGGTGACAGGATCGGCGGCCCCAGCATTGGCCTGGGGAAAGCTGCTCTCCCTCAGGAAGCAGGGAGGGAGGGGAGAAGCGAGCGCGTGCCTGGGCTCGGAGCTGCGGCGGGAAAGGCCGCTGCTCTTCACCCGCAGGTGTCGCTGGGGGTGTCGGGTGGTGCCTCTTCCTGGGGTTTGGGGAGGATTTTAAAAAAGGGGAAAAAAGCCAAAATATGAGTGTTAGCTACAGTACTAGTAATGTTACTATTGGCTATACTGAATATAGAAGCAAGATGATGTCGTTTGGTGATTATTTTTTTTTTGCGATTTTTCCCCTCCCAGTGGCCAGAAGCCAAAGCGGCCGCCTCTCACTGAATGGGAAAAGCTGTCTTGTTTAATTAATGTTAGTCCCTTTCCCCAAGAAGAAAAGGAAAAAAATATTTCCATTATTTTAGCACTGGGCCTCAGATCCTAACAGAGTCACGGAAG
The DNA here is from genome assembly GCA_013400055.1 of Nycticryphes semicollaris. Lineage (NCBI taxonomy): Eukaryota > Metazoa > Chordata > Aves > Charadriiformes > Rostratulidae > Nycticryphes > Nycticryphes semicollaris. The sequence continues at coordinate 113,460 of VXBJ01003445.1, forward strand.
GCATACTGAGCCTGACCCTCTTTTCTTCCCCCTCCACCTTCGTTACCAGCACACATAGAGGCGCACACGTATACACAAAAGGAAAAGAGAGAGGAGAAAAACGTTTCTGAGCAATAACCTGAGAAACTGGATACAGTGCTATAGGGCACCATGGGTAGACCTCTACCCTGAGGAATTCAAATGGCAGAAGTAACCTTTGCAGTCACCCCTCTCTGTACCACACCTCCTTTATTACACTCATCCATCCAATGCTGAAACATGTTTGTCCACGTACTGCACAGTTCTGGGAACATTTGCAACACAGTGGAATCCAATATTCAGAAAATGAGCAAAATCTTGCTCAAACGTAGAATATGTATATATAATTCTCCCTAAAACAGACACAAGTAGCGGTAGCTGTAAGGCAAATAGTAGGTTGCCCCCCTTTTCAGATGTCTGCCTTCCTGTTTCCTGTTCCTGCACTGTTTTGAAAATAGTTTGATGTAAGAAAAAAATACACAAATCTCTGTTACATTGATGTAAACATAACAACATTCCCACAGATGTTTGGAAGCACAGCAAATGTGTTTGTACTAATTGTAATCATGAAAGCATTATGATGAATAATAGATAATCGTTTAGATGGTTTTGGGCATAACTTTTTCATTCACTGCCAAGGTATGAGTTCTGTCTTTCCCTTAAAAATACTCATAGTTTTGCTGGTAGCCTTGCTGTGTTGCAAATCTGTTGTGTGACCGAGAGCCTGTTTTTAAAAAGGGTTATTTTTCATGTTTGGGAAAAAGTCTGCCGCCAGTTTTAAAAACACATTCCACTTCATTTTTGGACCTTCGTTCCGTTTCCACCTTTTCTTTCTGTGCACCGATCCTGTGGCTGTAATCTGTTATTCTGATCAATTTGTCTTAGTTTTTATGATGAAGCTGGACATGCATTTAGAAAATGTCCTAGCATGCTCTAGTGGCCAAGATTATTGGTTTGTGATGGGGTGTTGTGCGTGGGGTTGTGGGTGTGGGGTTTAGTTGGTGGGTGGCTTTTTTGTTTGTTTGTTTTTGTGAGGGTTTTTTTTTTGTTTTTTTTTTTTTTTCATGTGGTTGGACTCAATGATCTCAAAGGTCCCTTCCAACCACTAAGATTCTGTGATTCTGTGATTCTGTAACCTGGAGATGGGGTTCTGAGTAGTAGGAACACGGGTGATCGCAAGCAGTACTGGGTGAAGGAAATCACTGCGTTGAGAAAACAAGGGTATTGAGACCCAGACCATGTCTTAATTTCACAGTTAGGAATTTTCAGGCCGAATTACTTAATAAGCTACCAGGTCTGAAGATGAAGTCAGAATCTGGAAGGCAGGGGTGCACTGTTCGCAGCACAGCACTTTTATTTAATGCTTAATTGCCAAGCTGCGCACAGGGAAGCTTTTGAGATTGTTGCCATTAGAAACTGAGCCCTCATGGGCTGGGGTTATGGTCAGGCTGCCATCTCCACCCCCGCCTTCCTCCTCTGCCCTCCTCCTCCTCCTCTGCTGACTGACCTTGCCATGCTCGGCTGAGCTGGACCTTGATGTGCTGCAGTGGTTTACTTTTACATGGCTGGGCTGGAAGGTTGGAGGTGGGAGTGCGAAAGGGTGGTGCCAACCCCAGCGACAACAGAATTTTTCCTTTGTGGAAAACCTGCCAGCTGTCGTTTAGTGTCACTGGGTATCGCGTAACAAGCGTAAAAGCTACATGACAGTGAGAATGTCTCTTTTCCTACTGATCTAGACTGGAGTGCACAGCAAAGTTTCCATTTACTTCTAGCTGTTGTGAGAAGAAAGCTCCATTGACCTATTTTGTCACTCAGCCAGGGAGGCGACTACATCAGTCAGAAGCTTACGATTTTTGTTTCCAAACTCACCCACCAGAATTCTAATACTGTGCTTTGTTTGAACTGAAAGGCTGTCATTTCAGTGCTTTTACTCACCATGGATTTCAACATTATGTATTTTACCATTAGGTATTTTGGAGACGTACTATTAGGCATCATTGTAATATTCCCTGTGTAAAATTATTGTGTGTGTGTGTGTGTGTAAGCCTGAAGAAAATTTCTGGTGAATTTTCACATGACACAGTGGCACTGAATGAGCTTTCATGCCAAGGTACTCCAGGTTTGCCCCTTTGCCTCCCCTCCTTCCCGGGGAGACTCCGATCCTTCACCCCACGAAGCATTTGAAGTTCTGTGGTTGATTTTACCAAGACCAGAAGCAGGACTCGAGGTCTGCTAATTCCACCTGTCACTTAGCATCTCCCACGCTGGGAGCCAAGGTCATGCAGGACATGGTGGGGATGAGAGCCTGAATTAGTTCTCCTGGGAGTCGTTGGTCCTGAGAACGATTTCCGCAGGCACAGCTTCCAAAGGTGTGGAGTGCTGACACAGGGGCAGCACACCACCAGCTTTGCAGAGGAGTGGCCACTCCAAGTAACAAAGCATAGGCAAAATGTTCTGTAGAGAACAATGCATCAGCAGGACGTTACAGCCTTTGATCTGCATTGTCCATAGGTGGAACTGGATCACTGCTGGCACACGGAGGGACTGCCTGAGTTTTCACAGAATCTTCATGGTTGGAAGGGACCTTTGGGATCATCAAGTCCAACAATAACAAAGAAAAACCGAAAACCCAACCCACAACAAACACCACCACCACACACTGACAATACCACACCCAAAAAAAACCCAACACAACAACAACCACCACACCCAGCAGTCTCAGGCTTTAGAGTGTGTCCTGAAGTGCCACATCTACACATTTCTTAAATACCTCTGGGGATGGTGACTCAACCACCTCCCTGGGCAGGCTGTTCCAGTGCCTGACCACCCTCTTAGTAAAGTAATTCTTCTTATATCTAATCAAACCTCCCCTGGCTGCAACTTCAGAGAATTTCCTCTGGTCCTGGGAGAAGAGACCAACACCCACATCTCTACAACCTCCTTTCAGGTAGTTGTAGAGGGCAATGAGGTCTCCCCTCAGCCTCCTTTTCTCCAGACTACACATGCCCAGTTCCCTCAGCCTCTCCTCGTAGGACTTGTTCTGTAGACCCCTCACCAGCTTGGTGGCTCTCCTCTGGACATGCTTCAGCACTTCAATGTCCTTCTTGTAGTGAGGGGCCCAGAACTGAACACAGTACTCACTAGTGCCGAGTACAGGGGAACAATCACCTCACAAGTCCTGCTCACCACGCTGATCCTGATACAGGCCAGGATGCTGTTGGCCTTCTTTGCCATCGGGGTTTTCTATGCTTTGTTTCTGCCAGCCAGGATTCTTTCAGGTGGACCTAGCAGCATGCTTACTGTTGTTGTGGAAAGGGAGATTTGAGCCAGGTTGTCGACAATGCTGTGACAGCAGAGGATTTCTTTTCCCCAGAGGTATAAATATCAATTAGGCACTAAAGCTCCACATCCTATTAATCATTTGGAAATCTCCCTCCCAAAAATTTGGTGGGACTGTGTTCCCTTAGCCCAGAAACCCCCTGCTGAAGTTCTTTTTGTCATGGAAGGAGCTCTTTAAGCCTTCCATTCATGACTCTTCTTGAGGACTGTGCTGCATTCAGTGTGCATATGTAACTAAGTTTTGGATTAGAGGATGGGCATAAACTTTGTGCATGGAGTCTTTTTGGAACATAAGTGAATGCCTCAACTGGGATGGGCAGCAGAACCTATAATCTCTACCTTCAGTACTTAGAAAGAAGCACTATTTGTGGCTGATGTATGTTAAGCAAAGTACGAAAAATATAATTTATTTTTAAGTTGAATCAGTTACCGAGCAGTGTGAGATGACAGTAATTATTTTTAACGTTACTTAAAAGCCTGTATTCTAAAGAAAATGCAGGAGTACAAATAAGTTTGACATTTGTGAACGTCAAAAGAAACACTGCTGATGGAGAAAAACAGCAGTTTTACAAAATAATCTTCCAAGCGCGGTATCTGGAAAAAAGCTGCGATTATTTGAAATAAATCTAAGCAGAGGGATATAAAATGAAAAACTGAAAAGAACTGTCATGGAGATGTGGTGAACATATCCACTGTTGTAACTTCTGGTGAGAGGAAAGATGGTCAAAAGAACAAGGAAATGCTTACAATGTCAGACGCCCCTTTTTCTGTAGCAAACTCGCTATTCGTGTATTGCCTTTCACTTTCATGGTCAGAACCGGTATTTTTTCAAAAGAATATCCTTTCAGTACAAATGCTACATTTACAATGGCTTCCACACATTAACTGTAGCTGTTAGCAAGGTGGTTTTAAATGAGTAAAACTTCGCCAGTGCTTTGGTGTTTCGGCGGACTGTGAAGGCCCATGGTTATACCCTTCCCTTTGCCCGAAGGAACTTTGGTAACGGAGAAGTTAGCACTCACACAAAGCACACCGAATTTATGTCTGTCTTCTCCATAAGCTTTGTCCTTGGCTATTTAATATGGAGTGAGCAGTATGAAGATATTTCATATGTATTATGGAAACCAACAGTAGTATCAGAGTTGCCATTCACAACATTAGAAATGATTGGAACCCAATGTGTTAATTTTCTTTTCTTTTCAAAGAGGTGGCAAGCGCATTCTTATCACTTCAGACTGCCTTGCAGTACTTTTAAGGGTAACTCTTCCATGTGACTGACAGTTCAGCTTTCTAAGCTCCCAGGATGTCATTTCCTGTTTAATTCATACAATAATCATGAACATACCTTGCTTTGAGAGAATGCTTTTTACTTGACAAAGAAAAGCTTGTCTGGTAGAGAGAAATTTGAATGTGAGTTTTCCTGGAAGTCCTATTTTTAGGACTCCTTAGGGCACTTGGACTGCTGGCAACTGGCACCTTCATGGAATCATAGAATTGTCTAGGTTGGAAAGGACCTTTAAGATCATCTAGTCCAACCAGCAACCTAACTCTGATAAAAGAAACCAAACCCATCACTAAACCATGTCACTAAGCACTACGTCAGCCTGCTTTTAAATACCTCCAGAGATGGTACCTCAACCACTTCCCCAGGCAGCCCATTCCAATGCTTCATAACCTCTCAATGTAAAACTTTTTCCTAATATCCAATCTGAATCTCCCCTGACACAACTTGAGGCCATTTTCCTCTTGTCCTATTGCCTGTGACTTGGGAGAAGAGATCAGCCCCCACCTCTCTACAACCTCCTTTCAGGTAGTTGTAGAGAGTGGTAAGGTCTTCCCTCAGCCTTCTCTTCTCCAGGCTAAGTAACCCCAGCTCCCTCAGCCTCTCCTCATAAGACTTATTCTCCAGACCCCTCACAAGCTTCATTGCTCTTCTCTGGACCAGCTCCAGCACCTCAATGCCTTTTCTGTGGTAAAACTGGACACAGTACTTGAGGTGGGACCTCACTGGTGCTGAGTACAGGGGAATCTCCCAAGTCCCACTCCACACGCTACTCCTGATACAGGCCAGGATGCTGTTGGCCACCTTGGCCACCTGGGCACACTGCTGGCTCGTGTTCAGCCAACAGTCAACCAACATCCCCAAGTCCTTTTCTGCCAGGCAGCTCTCCAGCCACTCTTCCCCAAGCCTGTAGCGCTGCAAGGGGTTGTTGTGGATCAAGTGCAGGGCCTGGCACTTGCCCTTGTTGAGCCTCATCTCTTTGGCCTTGGCCCATTGATCCAGCTTGTCCAGGCCCCTCTACAAAGCCTTTCTACCCTCCAGCAGGTCAACAATCCCACCCAGGCCTTCTAATAGAATCAAATTCCTAGTTCTTAGAAGCTCTGTGAGGTTATTAATGGAGGCCGATGAACATCTCGCTGTCTTCTGGCTCATATTCAATCTGCATTTGAAGAACCAGAGAGCAAAAGAAAGATCTGCAAGGTGCAAAATTGCTTGTTTGGTGCCGGTTTGCTGAGGTATCTGTTTAGATGTTTAACGCAGAACTTCTGTTCCCTAGATTGTGTATTATCCAACCAGGATTTCTTGCTTTAAACCCTGTCTTTCTGGAGCAGCTTACCTGCGTATTAGGCCAGAAGTGAGGGCAAGGAAGAATAGTGACCATAGTTCTCCCCATGAGCCAGCAAGGATGGGCAGCTAGAAAAAGAGAGCTCCGTCGTCACCATATTGTAGCGTATATCTGCATGTGCCCACTCAGTATTCACGACAGCGTTCTTCCAGAACTCTGGCTGGAGTGATTCACTGCCCATTGCGGATTTGTGCCTCTCAAATACAACTAAGCCTTCAGAAATCTGATTATGACAGTAACTGGGAAGTTGACAGGAAAGTAATGGAGCTTGCAAAGGTTAATTTGGATGAGAAAAACTTGTCATGAATCCATGGTACAGAGCAATATTTTCTAATCTGTGAGACTCTCATATAGTGGGCATGTGGTGGGAGGAAGGAAACGAAGAAAGGATGTCTTTCAAGCTGACAGTTTTGATCATGAGAAATCCTTGGTGCCGAGATTGGGTTTTGTTTAAAGTAAATACCTTCCTGGCGAGGCAGCCTTCACAAATGAGGAAGTCATTTTCAGACTCTACACTAGCGTCATTTTCTGACACTAATGAATCTGCATCTCTAACACATGCACACGGCTCAAATTCGCCTTTGCAATATTCACAACTAGGGGAAGCTCACTGAAATGAGTGAAATGATTACAATTTCACTGGAATACATCAGAACAGAAGTTGGCCAGCTTAATTACCTGTACCTGCAGCAGTTAGTGGGTGCATTATATATTTTCCATCTTTGGAGTAAAGAACCACTGTAATAGCCTCATACCTCTTGTTACAGATCTTCTGAAAGTGCTTGAGAGACACACTGGAAATTTCTCCATACAGTTTTCTCCTAAGTTTCACATTATATGTACTTGTCTTTGATTCTTTGAGAAGGATGCATGGAAAGCCTGCAATAAATTATTAACGTCATCGGTGAGCCACATTTTGGATAGCTTAATTTATATTGAATACAGCTCTGTCCAGAAGTGATATAATTGAAGTAAACGAGGCTTGCTCTCCTGTAAAGAGACACGGGCTTTAAGTAAAGCTATCAGAAGTAGTTCCAAGCTGTGTGATTTTTGGAGAGAGATGCTATAGAAAGCATGAGATATATTCATGACACAGGATGAACTGTTGAGGACTCAAGCTGATTGGTTTTGTTGGGTTTTGGGTTTGGTTGTTGGTTTGTTGGGGTTTTTTTAATAGGAAGCAATGTTGAATACTAGCACACATATTTACATAAGCAGCTACATGAGTAAAACAAACCCTATAAAATAATTTCTTAAAACATCCTCAAACTGAGATTTAGCTGAAGTGAAAGCTGCAGCATCTGAAAAATTATGGTAAGGTTTGAGCCAGTTACCTACAACTGTGAGATTAGCCAGGCTCTTCCCAGATGTCAGTTGTATGTCCTATGTCCTCCAGACAGAAATGCAAAACTATTGCTTCTCTTTATAGCAGGTGAGAACTTGGAATGGTCTTTCCCCAGACCCTTTACTTTATTTTGGGAGGGAGGGGGGTGATTTAGCTGAATTAACATGAACGTGTCCCTCTGACACCCTTCTTGTCAAAGACTATCTGAAACACCAAGCCAAGAAACTAAGTTGGGCTTCAGCTGATTAAGGGACATATTCCTATATAAACACCCACAACAGGTGAGAAAAACGTGATTCAATTATTTTGTTGTTGTTTTTTTCCTAAGTTAGCTGCCAGATTGTACTTGACAGCCTACACTGATTTCTAATGTCGGACTGATCTTAATGATGTGTTTTTATCGTGAGTTCTTGTTGACAACATAAACCACCTGCACAGTAAAACCCTGTGATTATCCAAAGGGTGATTTTACAATACATACAGTAGATTGGAAGTCATTTGGTACTAGTATGGGGTTTTGTGAAAGAGCTTCATATTTTACACTTGTTTGTAGTAACTAACTGTCATATATTGGATTGTGAAATTTTGCAAAAGTGTATTTCAGAAATAATATTACTGTGGATTCCAGTGGAGAAGGAACATGCCAGCTTTTGTGGTAATCAAGCATGAGAGTAATTTCTGTTATTGTAACAGATATATTCTGTATATGTAACAGATATATTGTAACAGTACTTGAAAATGTACCTCCTCTTACACTATAACTTTCTTTATTTTACAGGGCATACTTCCATGCACGTGTACGTGTGCCCTGTGTTGGCTGGAGAAGTTATGAATTGTAGGACCTCTCTGCTGAGTTCCCAAATAGCTGAACAATCAGACCTTAAATGGAAAGAGTAAGGAGTGTGAGCAGCCAGCACCATCAAAAAGCCAAGTCCTGAATAATCAAGGAAAAGGATGGGAAAAGGTCTGGATTCAGCCAGGCTGCCAGAAGGTGCGAACAGGACCAGCAGGTTTGTAGGAATGCCCAGGAGTAGTTGTTCTCGATAACAACATATAGAGAGAGTGAGAAGCATTTATCACCCTTGATAAGCTGAGGGTAGGTTTCATGGGGTTAGTGAAATAATCTTAGGAGAATGCAGCTGGCTTGCCTATTGCAGAAATGGCAAGCAGAATTAAAGGCCAAGGACCAGGGCAGGTAACTGGAGATTGACCAAGCGTTGTCAGAGTTAAAGAGAGCCCACATAAGCAGCTACAAACAATGAAGAAGCAGAGAGACTAAAACAGAGATAGATAACAAGAAACACCAGCTTTGCCAAATTCCTTTTCCTGCCTTATGTAACAAGGAGATGTCTGGAGCAGAAGGAAAAACAAATACACATCGATTTGGAGCAGAAATAAATAAATAAATAAATAACCACTATTGAGAAATTCATATCTGACCCACAAAATCTTGACTGACTTCTGGGAAGGAAAAACATGTGTTGTACTCAGTCTTGTGCTACTTATCTGAAAGAAAAATATTTCTGGCAGTTTAATAAATTCTTGTTTAACATTCTGGAGAATGTAAATAATTCTAAAAAAAAAAGTTATAATGTGGGAACTGGTTTTTCTTGCAACACAGCAGTAAGTATATTATATTATAGTGTTGTACCTGCAGCTATAAATACTACCAAACTTCAGAAGAGAAACTTAGATCCATATCCATTATTGCTAGTAAAAGCTTTTTTTTTTGCTATTAGATTTTAAATCTCTCTGCAACTATGTATAAACTCAAATAATCTCAAATGGCTCCAGTTATATTGCTATAGCAGTGTGTGTGATACTAAACCAGCTCTGTCCTTGGGGGCTTTTGATGGCGCCCAGCTCAGTGCAAGCTCTCCCCGTTTTGTAGAGGTACCTGCTTCTCATGAGGCTTTTTTCCAGCAAGTTTCACTGTAGCTGATTGTTAGGGATTCTCAAGTGCTTAGAGTTCTACAGTGAGCATTTTATTAGTGAGTGTCTTCCAGCTGTAGGGATCTTTTCCTTTTCTCAATGATGAAAGGTAACCCATCTCCACAGCTGCCTTACCTAGAAGTGGGGAGTGCTAAGCTGCAGGTAAGACCCTTGGTTCATGCCTTGAGATTAGACCCTCATATATACACATATATAACCACACACTGAAGTTTAGAAGTTACAAGCCGGAGCTGAGTCCCACCAGGGCTAATTTCACTGTTACTCTGTGTTCCACCTCAGTTGGTGCCAGCATCACTCAATGGTGAAGCACTGCAAATTCTGACGGCTTCTCGATGAAGTGCTCTGGCATGTGATACTCTGCTAATGGCCTGTCATCTCCCCCCAGTACCACAAAAGCTCAGACATCTGCTCCCAGACCTGCTGAACTCTACGTCTCCGCAGCAGTAAGGATCAGGGGATGGACCGGCACAGTCAGTGTTGTAGTAGATATCCCTATGGATTATTTGGTCCAGAAGAGAAGGTAGATGAATCCCTCTTTAGGCAGGTGGAAAAAGACCCGAATTCACAGACTATGGTGATCATAGATGACTGACTATTCCAGTGTCTGCTGGAAGGGCAATATGGCACAAACAATCCAGGAGATATATATGGATGGTATTGAAAACTATTTCTTGATGCAGGTGATCAGTGAACCAACGAGGAGATGTTGGACCTGCTACTGATTGAAGATCTGAAGGTTGAGGGCAGCTTTGCCTGCAGCAACTGTGAGACTGGGGAGTTTAAGATCCTGAGAGAAGTGAGCAAGATAAATAGGCTATAAGCCCTGGACTTCACAAGAACAGATTTAAGTCTGTTCAGGAAAGGCTTTCATAGGAAACTGTGCTGCAGGGCACAAAGGCCCCAGGAGAGCTGGCTGATCTTCAAGGACAGCCTCCTCAGAGCACAAGAACAGCGCATAATGTTCAGAAAGTTGAGCAAGCATGGCAGAAGGCCAGTGTGGATGAACATGGAGCTCCTGCCGGAGCTCAAACACAAGAAGTACACAGAAGGTGGAAGTGGGGACAGGCTACTTGTGAGGAATGAACAGCCGCCGTTCAAGCGTGTAGGAATACAGTCGGGAAAAACAAAGTGCAACTCGAGTTGAAAGTAGAAAGGGAGGCAAAAGGCAACGAGAAAGTTTTCTATAAGTACACCAGTAGCAGAAAGAAGACTAAAGAGAGCGTGGGCTCATTGCGCAGTGGGGCAAGGAATCTAGTAACAAGGGACATGGAAAAGACTCGGCTACTCAATGCAGTTTTTTCCTCAGTTTTCATCAGTAAGGTCTGTCCTCTGACCTCCAAGGTCCCTGAGCCTCCTAGTGGTCTGCAGGTGTGAAGTAGTACCCACAGAAGGAAAAGAAGGAGCACTTAACCCATTTAAGGTTAATTCACAGGGGACCGGATGGGATGCACCTGAGGGTGCTGGAGGGGCTGGCCAATGTCATTGTGATGCTGCTAACACTTTTTGAAAGCTTATGGCAGTTTCAAAGAGGGGAGGTTCCTGATGTCTACAAAAAGACAAACATTGCACCCATTCTCAGGAAAGGCAAGAAGGAGCATCTAGGTAACTACAGACTGGTTAGCCTCACCTCAGTCCCTGAGACAGGGAGCAAATCCTCCTGAAAGCCATTTCTAATTATATGAAGGACAAAAAGGCGATTGAGACCAACCATTATGGGTTTATCAAGGGCAAACCATACCTTAACCAACCTCGTTTCTTTTCTGTGATGATCTTGTGCGCAAGGGGAGGGCAGTGTGTGTTATATACTTTGACTTTCACAAGCCTTTGACACAATCTCCCATAGCTGCCTTGTCACCAAACTGGTGAGATATGGGCTAGATAAATGGATGATAAGGTGAGTGGAAAATTGGCTGTACTGTTTGGCTCAACAGGTTGTGTGATTAGTGATGCAAAGTAACTTGTATGGTGGCCAATAATTAGCGGTGTCCCTCAGGGATCAATTCTGGGACCAACAGTGTTTAATATCTGCATTAATGACCTGGCTGATGGGACAGAGTGCATTCTCAACAAGTCCGCAGATGACACCAAACTAGGGTGGGGAGCACTCAACACAATGGAGAACAGGGCTGCTATTCATAAGGACTTTAACAAGATGGAGAACATGGCTGTCAGGAATTTCATGAAGTTCAACAAAGCCAAATGCAAAGTCATGCATTTGGGATGGAATAAACTCATGCAACAATGCAGGCTGAGGGTCAGCTGTCTGGGAGACGGCTTTTTGGAAAAGGACCTGGTGATCCTGGAGGACAAGAAGTTGAACATGACCTAGCAATGTGACCTTGTGGTCAGGAAAGCCAGTGGGTCCAGGAAGGTGATCCTCCTCCTCTGTTTGGCACTTGTGAGACTGCACCTGGAGCAGCGCGTCCAGTTTGGGTAGATGAAAGGGGTAGATGAAGATAAATTTACAGCACCAACATCAAATGGCATCTAGAAGTCAACATAGACAGGGTCACAAACCACAGTACTGTGGAAGCAGATCCCAGGTAGTGGTAAAGGGAGTTCGCACCATGGCAGGTAAACCTAACGTTATCTTGCATTTTTTTTTGGGTTGTGTCCATTGCTTTAACTGTTCCAGCAAACACCTGTGACAAATTACAGATCCTATTTTAATCTGAGTAGCTGGAGGTCCCAAATCTGGTTTCAGCCTTACGAAAATGATTGATATTGAGCCAAAGAATGGGGAACAGCCAACCTGTATATGGCAAATGTGCTTATTAATAATGGAACGTGAAACTGCACTGAACTAATAACCATAGTGATACGCCTGGTCAGTCAGGGAATGCAGAATTTTTTGTGCCATCAGCAATGTTTCAGCCAAAGTACGTAAAGAGCAAAACAAAAGAAAAAGTGAAACGTGTCACAAAAGTGGGACATTCCTCATATGAGCATAACCCATCTGAAAAGAAATATCAACCATAAAATACTGGGAAAGGCTGAAAATTCGTAACTCTGTACCACAGTGTAGACGTTGCATGCTAATTCAATCCTCTGTGAACTGGCATTTCTAGCGAGGCTGTTCCAAAATGTTATTAAGGGCACTGCAGCATATTGCAGAATGTGTTGGCAATGCCAAAAACAGGGGGAAATCAGGAACATAGCAAAAACATAAGACAGCTGCCAAATATTGATTTTCTTTAAAGGTGGGAGGCAAAGATAGTGGGGCTTTTTAAGAGTGAGGAAAAAAATGTTGGAGCTTTTTTTTTGCGTGTCTGTTCACAAGGGCTGAGGAGGCTGAATGTAGCGGTTGAAATGGGCTTAATGTATTCACCTCCTGTGCATAATTACACTTGGGGGAACATGTTTGACAAGAAACCAATAGTAACGTATCAGTGCCTGTCTAGGAGCATCTCAGCTGTTACCATGCAGAAATTCATGAGCCCTTGGATCTCCACAGTTACTGTCAACTTAAATGCCTGCCCTCCAAAAGCCTAAGTCCCCACCTCCTGAAATAAAAAAAATAATGAAAAAAAAAAGAAAAAGAAAATGCTCCATGAACTGCAAGAGGTCTAAGGTAACTCAGAAAAGTGGCAAGTCAGATCCTGGTTTCATTTTTACTGTTGCAACATGATAGTTTTCAGAAAGTTTGTCAATGAATGCGGATGGTATGAAGTGAAGAATGTGGGAAGTGTATTTTAAAAGGTTCTTATGCGTGATGCAGGTGGATCACTTGCCACAGAAACTTCAGAGAGCTTTGTGACAAGTCCGGAACAGTTAACATTCAGGTACTCAATGGAGCAGAATTCTGGCAAAGGATTTGGTGCTGAGCAACCACTGAATCACACACGGTATCTGCCATAAAGTTAACTAAAACATTCTTATGAATGATCTGGACAAGAGGATTGAATGCACCCTCAGTAAGTTTGCAGATGACACTAAACCACTAAACTAGGTGGCATTGTCAACCTGCTGGAGGGTAGAGAGTCTTTGTAGAGGGGCCTGGACAGGCTGGATCAATGGGCAAGGCCAAAGGGATGAGGTTCAACAAGGGCAAGGGCCAGGCCCTGCACTTGGGTCACAACAACCGCATGCAGCACTACTGGCCTGGGGAAGAGTGGCTGGAGAGCTGCTTGGCAGAAAAGGACTTGGGGGTGCTGGTCAACTCTGGGCTGAACATGAGCCAGCAGTGTGCCCAGGTGGCCAAGGTTGCCAACAGCATCCTGGCCTGTATCAGGAGCAGCGTAGGGAGTGGGACTTGGGAGGTGATTGTCCCCCTGTACTCGGCACAGGTGAGGCCCCATCTCAAGTACTGTGTCCAGTTTTGGTCCCTTACCACAAAAAAGGTGCTGGAGCTGGTCCAGAAAAGGGCAATGAAGCTTGTGAGGGGTCTGGAGAATAAGTCTTATGAGGAGTGGCTGAGGGAGCTGAGGTTGTTCAGCCTGGTGGAGGCTGAGGGAAGACCTTATTGCTCTCCACAACTACCTGAAAGGAGGTTGTAGAGCGGTGGGGGTCGGTCTCTTCTCCCAAGTCACAGGCAATAGGACAAGAGGAAATGGCCTCAAGTTGTGCCAGGGGAGATTCAGATTGGATATCAGGAAAAGGTTTTGAGAGGTTGTTAAGCATTGGAATGGGCTGCCTGGGGAAGTGGTTGAGGCACCATCCCTGGAGGTATTTAAAAGACAGGCTGACGTAGTGCTTAGTGACATGGTTTAGTGATGGGGTTTTTTTATCAGTTAGGTTGCTGGTTGGACTAGATGATCTTAAAGGTTCCTTCTAAGCTAGATAATTTTATGATTCTATCGTTCTAAAAGATTCCCGTAGGAAGAAATGCTCCAGCCAGCAAGAAGTCCCCCTGGAGTTAAAGCTCTATGAATGTGGAAGACAACAAGGAAAGATTTAAGTAGCTGTTCTCCATTGACAAGTTTTGCCTGGAAGAAAGGAGAATCAGAAATTAACTTTACTGCTGGCTCAGAATCATTTAATGTTTTTAATTTTTTTCAATTCACTGTAGTAGGGGAGGGTCACCATGAAAGTACTGGAGAAACTTGAGGAAAATATTACTCCATATAAAAATGAAAAATATGAGTGACACTTTTTTAAACTGGGTATAAAACCCAAAAATGAAAGTGAAAGCGCTTGTGACTGATTTAAGGGCTTTCATTCAGCTTTGCTTAGCAAACACTTCAGATGCTTAAAGATGTTACTGCTTCCCAGCTGTTTGTTGTGGTCTGTCTGTAACAGGTTATCACCCTTCAGCAGAACTGGCAGGAGGAGATGTACGTCCCTGCACAATCTACTTCAGTACAGAAACTGGAATATCTTATTCCAGCCCACCTTCACTGGTTATTTAAGGCTGGCTGGCAGCATCAGCACAGCTGAGGCACAAGCAGACATTCCCTGGTGCCAGCCCCACACTGGTGACGCAGTAATGGGGGCACGAGAAAACTTTCCAACAACTGCAGCAAGTTTTGCTGGATTTTATCTGTCCAAGTCTTAAACCCACCAAGGCCATCTTGCACTTTTAGAGGGCTTTTTTTCTTCTTTCATGTGAGAAGGGAAGTTGAGGGGCTAAGTGAAAGGGTAACTGTTAAATGAGCAACACGTAGTTAAGATCATAGGATCATATAGAATGGCTTGGGTTGGAACGGAGCTTTAAAGGTCATCTAGTCCAATCCCCTCTGCAATGAACAGTGACATCTTCCACTGGATCAGGTTGCTCAGAGCCCTGTCCAGCCTGACTGTGAACATTTCCAGAGATGGAGCGTTTATCACCTCTCTGGGCAACCTTTTCCAGTGTGTCACCACCTTCACTGCAAAAAAATGTCTTCCTTGTATCTGGTTGAAATCTACTCTCTTTTAGTTTAAAGCCATTACCCCTTCTCCTACTGCAACAGGTCCTACTAAAAGGTTTGTCCCCGTCTCTCCTGTAGGCCCCATTTAAGTACTGAAAATCTGCTATAGGGTCTCCGTGGAGCCTTCTCTTCTCCAAGCTGAACAACCCCAGCTCTCTCAGCCTACCTTCATAGAAGAGGTGCTGTAGCCCTCTGAGCATCTTCATGGCCCTGCCCTCCTCTGGACCCACTTCAACAGGTCCATGTCCTTCCTGTGCTGTGGGACTTAACATTCATACAGAGGCTAGGTTGGAAAGAAAAGCACAAAAGCATCGGAGTAGGTCTTCCAAGGACTTAGGAAGATCTCAGTGGGTTTCAGAACACAGATGACCACATTGCCTTTCTTTTGCTACTGTCCTGTGTCCTCAGGTTCAAATTTCTGGGAGAACACCCTTCATCCTGAAACAGAAAGTGCTTTGAAAGGGTGCAGAGTCACTGCTCTGCAGGAGGAAAGCAAGTGAAACAGCAGGTAGCATGGGTGCAACTTCCTGGCCAGAGCAGGAAGCACAGTGGAAAAAAGGGGTGGAATCTTTCCTTTCTCCATAGTTCCAAAACAATGAAACCTGTAAAGTAGGAACGTTTTCCACCACAGACTAGGGTATACATTTCTGTGTAGAAGAGTTGGAATTATTTTTGGAATTATTTTTCTGCACTTCATATGAAAAAATTTATATATTTTTTTGCCATTTTCCTCCCTACTGGGAAACGTTGGTTTTGAGGATCACCGTCTGAGTTGTTTTTCACAGATGTTTTGCATGAAAATACACCTTTCCGACAGTCTCGAGGTTGTTAAGGTATACATAGACGAAATTTTGATGTGAGAAGAGCAGTAGGATGACAAGTGACTCCCAGCAGCTTTGAAAGGAGTTAGAGCTTCTGGAATGAAGCAAAAAGAAACAAAAAAAAAAAAGTAAATTTCATATGGTGGAAATAGCGTATCTCATTAAGAAGGTATATACAGGGAAATGAAAGGACACCTGAGGCCATCACCTACCTGCCTGAACATACCAAGAGGTGCTTTCTTCACTTTTTTTCATGTTTCTCAGAACTGTGTTGTCAAAACTAGAGCTCACTGCCTCGGAGAGGCTAACAAATGCCGAACGGTGATGAGAGCAAATGGAGAGGGACTCTTTGGCTCTAGTAATTAGGTGTAGAAAGTTTTTGGCTTTATTAGTGAGAATGTTATTTATGAGGTGTTGGATGGAAGCTAACCATAAACCACTTCAGGCCATTGCCAAAAGCACTTCACAAACACCTTTTCTACACCTTGGAGAAAGATAATCCCTCTTTTTTTTTCAGCTCTACAGGTATGATTTCAGATTGAATGCATGTCTGGGGAAAACCAGCAATCGCTGGTATATTCTCAATAGCGGGGCTCTGCAACTGGCAATTCAACCTTAATGTTTCTGAAATGCATTCACGCATTACCAGGTATTTAGGTTTGTGAGCTGCTGCTGCATCTGTAAGACACGGGTGAGTAGTGGGAGAGAGCACACTGCAGAGTTTTCCAGAGCAGGTATCCAGCCCCGATTCAAAAGGTCAGGCATCCCTGGTGTGGTGGTTTGGCACAAATGCAGCAGGGCAAAGTCTAAAGGCAGGCCGTGTGTCTGTGGTTGACCTGATAAAGAAAAAATATCAAGGTGTCCGATCTCAGATGCCATTTGGATTACTGTTGGGAGTGAGATACGAAGGAAAGAAATACTACTACTGATGCATTATAATATCTAAAATAAAAATGTAAAATAATAATGATATAATAATAATAGCGTATTCCCAGCTATTGCTATTGATTTACAGATGATCCTTACAATCCTAGACGAGCTTTTCTCTAAATACACTAAAACAGTGTTTCCAAGATGCTGCACAAAAGCTATTTCAAAAGCTGCAAAAAGGGAACTTAGGTATTGGAAATACAGGAATTGAAAAGGAAGTATTTTTAACTTTGTTGTGTACGCCAAAAATACAGGCCAAGCCAAATGAAAGAGCTCGTACTGGCACCACAGAAATTGTTGGACCCCTGGAGCAAGGTAGGCATAGGTTTGTTTATGCTGGCTGAAGAAGATTAGTATTTGTCCTAGCTTGCTATTTTCACTTTCTTATGATAGCTTTACTAGAAAGCATTGCAACTGAGTAGGTAATTAGGCATAACAAATTATTTTCTGGTGTAGAAAGAATGAAACTCAAGCCACAAAAATTAGGAGATAAAGAATTTTGTGGGGAGTGGAGTCATGTAACTGCCAATCCTGGTTATCTCAAATCTAAGGTGTTGTTAGAAAACAATATCAAAATAATAAAGCACTGTAAAATAACTTGCAGAACCAGACTGATCTGTATTTAGGTTAAACAGAAGGGCAATGATTAAATTTAGGTTGTCGTCCATTGGTATTTTAATTGACAAGATGCTGAAAAGTACTGAAACCCGATGTCTGCTGTATAAAGAAAGCAGTAGAGCAGATTAAAAAGCTTGATATGATCTCATGACCCAAGAGCTGCCATCACTTCATAAACTGGTGCTGTGCATCAGGGAATAATAATCTCGGGAGACAATGTCAGGCTTGTATGAGAACAACACTCTTCATATCTACTGTGAAAGGATGGGTCACCCCTTTTCATAAAAGGTAGTAGGAGGTACAGCAATCTTGCCAGAAAATGCCTTCATGCTGAGGACATCTTTCCTGGTCTCTGGAATAAAGCAAAACAAATGTTAATTGCTGAGCCTTACAAGGCTGCTGTCCAGGTCCCAAAAGGGCCTTACTGGTCTTGACCAGCCTTGCCTGGGCCTCCCTCCACACCCTGCCCATGGCCCAGGGACCCTGTTTCAGCTCAGCTCCAGGGACCCAGCCCTGCCCTGAGAAATGCTGGAGATGTCCCTCTGTCCTGCCTGTTGCTTGGCCATCCTGGATTGGCCTAACGCCTGGCCTGTGGCCTCACATGTCTCCCTTATGAGGAAAGGCTGAGAGAGCTGGGACTGTTTAGCCTGGAGAAGGCTGAAGGGAGACCTTATTAATGCTTATAAGTATCTGAAGGGTGGGTTGAGGGAGGATGGAACCAGACTCTTTTCAATCATTCACAGTGGCAGGACGAGGGACAATGGGCACAAGCTGGAGCACAGGAAGATGAGGAAAACTTCTTTCTGGCGAGGGTGACAGAGCACTGGAACAGGCTGCCCAGGGAGATTGTGGAGTCTCCTTTTCTGGAGATTTTCAAGACCAGCCTGGATGCAGTCCTGAGTGATGTGCTCTAGGCAATCCTGCTTTAGCAGAGGAGTTGGACTAGATGATCTCTAGAGGTCCCTTCCACCTCTGGCAATTCTGTGATTCCCTGATATGTCTGATGGTCACCGAACTACCATCTCAACCTGACACTGCTGACTAATACAAAGAAACCCTTCACGTGTCAGGCTCGTCTCTCCACTGGAGACTTGGTGTGTGTGACAAATATATTTCAGCTTTTTATGTTTCAAGGTCTCACTCTCATTTCTGTTTCCTTGAATGATCTGACTTCAAAAGTCCCTATGAATTAATCTATTTCAGCACCCAGCTGAGATGCTCTAACTGTGCTTCTGTAAGAAGTCCCTGATTTCCAGTACAATAGCCGTTTCATACGGCTTTTCCCTTTTGCAGTTGAAAGAACCATGTCCTTCGCACTGCAGTCAGCTACCTCAGCTATATCATGCATGAAAATCATCAGTCGTCATAAGGGATGGGAGCTCTTCTTGAAGGTACCAAACTGATGAAATTTCAATTCTATCGCTTTTAATTCTGACCCTATCTCTGCCACTCCAGTGGAACAGAAAACCTTGCCCTTTAGAAAACAGTGAAAACAGCCCTTTTGAGCCCTCAGAATGTCACACCTTTATTTGTGAGATCAAAGAGACCATTATTACTGAATTTCTCTTCTCCATGTAGGTACTTAAGTAATTTTTCACCTGTCTTCAATGTCTTAAGTAGTTTATTCCATGAGTTCCTTGAGGAAGAGTTCCCATTTTAATGATCCTTGAGGACGTTGTCTGAGATGTTTTTGATTTTTCAAAATCCTTATCAAATGGTAGACCCCAGTGCTGGGTTTACTATTCCAGCAGGATGACACACAGCAGTGTGTAACCTTCCTACCCTTTCTGAGTGTACATTCCTGGATAACATCTAAGCATTGCACTACCACAGGGGAGCCTCTTCACCTGATTTATTTCTCACAAGCTTCTTCAGATTAATTTCTTGCTCCATTATTTGTAGATGAGTGAGTTTTCCTGTCACCACGTTGAAATACTATGAGTTTTATTAAAGTGTTTACCAAGCAGTAGAGTTCTCCATGATGCTCTCTGGTCACTCCCTTAATATTTTAGTCTCCTCCTTTAGGGGCAATATTTTTATCTTTTCTTTAGCAGTCTGTGATAACAATTTCAACAGCCTAGGGATGGAAACCTCTAGGAATATACCTATGCAGCGAAGAATACTCTTTGAAAGTAACTGTTTTGGTCCCATGAAGTAACCATGTTTCGTACTGATTTCGAGTTGGTTTAGTTCTCTATCAATGTTATGTTTTCCAGTTAATTATGACCTTCAAATGACTTCAGCTGTATTACCAGACAAAATTTTCTGCTTCAAAATGCATTAGTTAGAGCTTCAGTCAGCAAAGGTGAATGTATGTGACTACAAATAACCCCAGCTTTACCAGTGACAATTAAGTTCAATGGCAATGTTTTGCAGAGCCATGCAAGGTTCCTGGCACTCATTTTCAGGTCTTATCTCTTGCTCATTCAGGCAGGAAAAAAAACAAAAAAAATTTTTAAAAAAAGCGCATCATACTTTGCTCCCAAGGTAGAAATATTTTCCATCATTCAGGGAGTGTTTATGACAAACAGCTAAATGTAGCACTGTTGGTCACCTGCCCCTGTGGTGACAAATGCACTCCATCTCACGTGGTGGAAGAAGAGGAGGAGGGAAGAAAAGGGAAGAACTGGAAAGTATGGATGAATGCAGAACAGTTTCTGGGGCCTACCTCACTTCAGCTCCTTAAAACCTTTTCCTTAAAATACGTTGCACAGCATCAGAAAACAAAGTCCAATTTTGGTGAAAGAAAATGAGATATTTTTGTGTGAGTGTGTGTGTGTCTGTTTAGTATCATCTGTGAACACTGGGTGTTCCAGAAGAGCCAGACACTGATCCAGAAGAAAAAGTCTTCAAATAAGAGAATGGTTAATCTCAGCATGAGGCATCCAACAAAGACAACATTTTGATGTGAGACCCTATATTGTAAGGTGCATCTGAGAAATATTCAGGGGCTTAACTGTCCCTGAGGAAGCTGAGAAACGAGTCACTGAAACTAGAACACCTGTTTTTTATGCACTCAGTTATGCCACCCAGCTGCAGGTAGAATAAAAAATCTCCATTCTAGTTGCAAATGCAAAATATTTAAACTTTTACTCACATGGGCATTAAGTAGATCATATACAGTAATCAAATCTATTTATTTATTTTTCAAAATATTTGGTTACATTTAAAATTGTAATTAATTATTGTCCTACAGTTCACACTATACTACTTACAAATAAGTCCAAACCAAAAAGTAGAAATACTATAATATTAATATCAAGCAGATGCCTGGAAAAGGATGATAGATTTTAAAAAGTAATTAAAGTGAGACGATCTATGGATAACATTCTAAAAGCCTCTAGAGTTTATGAAAAAAACACCTGGCCATAGAGTTTGAAACTAGTTTGTCAAGTATAATAGAAAATTTTCTCTTTGGCAGTGCTTGCTGTTTGGAGTAGAGACCATATACTTTTCTTTGCGTTGGCATTGCATCTATCATGCTGAGGAATGTTAAAAGAAAATTTTAAAAAATAGTGCAACTGCAGTCTCGAGTAGTCAAAAAGGGTTGTTTTCACTGATTGCAAAAGGCCAAAGTTTTCTGTTCTGTTTCTCTAATTCTATAGAAGTGTTAAATGCTAAATGAGTTTTCCAGAAGGCCTACTTTTAATACCATAAAAGCTTAGCCAAAATTGTACCGGCACATTTATTACAGAAATAAGTAGGGTAGGAAGCAGTTAAAAAATGGACAAGCCAACTCAGAAAAGCTTAAGCCATGGACTCCCTCTTATGAATAATTTAAGTTCCAGATACCTCTCATTTGTATACCCCTCTCTCTTTAACAAAAAGGATACATTCAGACTGCAGAGCCGGGCTGTATTCCATTTCCCCTCTCCTGTTTTAAATAAGATACCCAAATTCTTTCCATTTGTCATGGCGCATTAAGGGCATATTTTCATCGTGGATTATGTAGTATCAATTGGTAATATGCCATGTTGTGATGGACCACAAAACATCATATAACCTGGAGCAAATTTCAGACGTATGGAAGAAATGCTAGTTAAACAACGAACCATGAAAATCTAGGGGAAGCTACGCCTCTTTGACTACAATTAAAGCATGCAGCAAATTTGTTCCACCAACAGGTTTCCCTGTGTTCTGTGATTGACAAGGTTTGTTCAACTTCCGCCGCGCTCTGCGTGCTGAAGTTTGTGCACGAAATTATTACCATGTATGGATTATACTGATGCTCTACAACCGGAGAATAGAAAAGCCATTAAGCAAACGAAGCAAAATCCAAGGATATAGTTTACATCCCTTTATGTTTATATTTATATTCCTCTCCTTAGCAGGAGACAGCACTTTGATTTCCAAATCAATATTTTATTGAATCAATGTGATATTAGTCCCTTTGATAAGTCCTGGAGAAAAGTCTTCAAGTCTTCCATTGACAGGAGATGCATCTTCTTACTGCCCTGCCACCAGCAGCGCCACAGTGACTCTAGTTTTTCCCCAGCTTGATGCCAATGACCAGTTTCTTCTTCTAGGTCATTCAGTTCCTTCACCTTTTCTGAGGATCCGGAAGAGTCCTTTTGTAATGAATTCCAGAATCACAAGAATCATCATGGTTGGAAAAGACTTCTGA
>VXBJ01003445.1:145481-163782 GCA_013400055.1 Nycticryphes semicollaris
AGAAAAGAAAAGAAAAGAAAAGAAAAGAAAAGAAAAGAAAAGAAAAGAAAAGAGAAAAGAATATTTTTTTTTCTTAAAACACTAATCTCTGTTCTGCATCTGTCTGCTCCTTTACTCTCTGGTAATGCTGTTGGCTCCCCCCTTTCCCAACAGTTCTCTCTCTCATGGAAAAACTGGGCAGGAAGAGGTCATTGAAAACATTCTTGGGGATTGAGGCTACCAGGGCTTGCTGCAGCACAATTACGCAAGCAGATCCTTTTGAAAACAACTTTTAAGAAGGAAATCGGGAGCTTATAGCGAACAAGTGAGAACAGTACTCATTGTAACCTCGTGCCTAGTACTGACTTTCCGGCCTTATACTGTAAATTGGGCTGCGCTAAGGCGTAGCTGGAGGACGTGAAACTGAAGAAAGAGAAAAAAACCATCAGATAGATAGCTTATCTTTATGTTTACCATTTGAGCCTTTATTGTGTAATTTAAATTCTTAGTAGAGACAGCTTGGAATCCTATGAAATACGATTCTAACAGTAAAGAAAATGTAGCAGTGCGAGCATAGGTGGAAGCCCCCAGATTTCCACTTGTCGTTACACAAGTCATTTTCTGTGAACAACTTGGGCTATTTTGGTTTGGGTTTTTTTTTTTTAACATGGGCTTCTTTCAAAGGTTTTGGAATGGTGAACTTAGAGCTGAGGTAGGTAAACACAGTTATGGATCCCGAGTAATCTTTCTTTGCCAATCAAAGTAACGACTTTCTTTCACTTGCCCTTTTTCTTTCTCTCTCTCACTTTGATTTATACCCTGGAGTTTTGCTCAGTGATTTTTCAGAAGCTTCAGAGAAGTTAAAATAAACATGTTTAGCGCTGAACAGATTCATCTTCTCTTCATATTTTCCCTCCAGTTCCTTGCCACGTTCACAGAGCTGCCGTGCAGAATCGCTGCCTCTTGGATGACAGCCCCTGCCACCCTCTGAAACCACGGCTGTCCCACAGGGAGATGTCCTTCTGGGGCAAGTTTCTCCTGCGGAGGGGAGGGAGCAATGTGCCCTTAAAAATTGTTTGCCCCCTGGGTTAGGAAGCGTGTCTTATCTAGGTCACTGGTCAAGTTTATCACATCTGCCTGCGCAACCGTCTAGGCTTGTCTGGATGTGCGCTGGGGCCAGTGGGAAGCTGTGCAGGGACAGGGGCCAAGTTTGGGAAATACCCCCACTATTGACTCTGTGCATCACAGACACTTCAGGGGAAAATGATAGGAAACTGATAGCCTCGGGCTCTAACACATTTTATTAAATTCTCCTCTCCCTCCCCCTCTCCTCTCCCTCCTCCTCTCCTCTCCTCTCCTCTCCTCTCCTCTCCTCNTATTTTAATAAGAACTATCTCATGTTCTCTGCCTGATTGCTACAGTGCAACTCACCTTAATCTAATAAACAGTCAGAGGGGCCACTTGGCATAAATGAAGGCAGAATTTTAAGATAAAAGCTTAGAATGATCACATTTCTTTTTAAATGGTGCTATCTTTGTTAAGTCAGGAGTGGAGCCCTTACTATACTGTGATTATACGTTTCCCTGTAAACTGATTTTAATTTAAGCTTAATTTTACACTGCTGCCACCGTGGAAGGCAGGATTTAAAAAAAAAAACAAAACAAAAAAAAAAAACAAAACAAAACAAAACAAAAACAAACCAACAAACCAAACCCCCTCAGCTACTCACAGCTGTGCAGATGTCAGGAACCAGAGCTGCTTTTACGCTAATGACTTTAGATACTGGTACCAGGGAAATCTCCAATAATTGGGCGGCTGCCACACACCCATTTCCGTGGGTGCCTCTCTCCTCCTTTTGCTTTGTCTGGTTGATGGCTCCTTCGTGTTGTTGCTCTTTGTCATTAACAGACCGGTGGCATATTGCACTCGCAGCTGGTACTGGGTTTTCCTGTCTATATGCCTCCACGTATAAAACCACACTGAATCGGTGCCTTGCCAGTGTGTCTCCAGGTTGAAAAAATAACTTTAAAAAATGCTGACATGTGTTTGTTTTCTCAAAACAAACCTTGTGCCTGTAATGTCAGAAGCTCTAATTGCCTAGGGAATTTCTTCCTCTGACTGTGTGAAAGTTGACAATAAAAAGAAAGAAATTTTCTTGCAGGGAAGTCTTTTTTATTTTTTCTTTTCTTTTCACCAAATTGTTTCACTATGAATCAATGTTATAACTAGGATTACGAAGCAGCAAAGGGAGCTGGGGCTTTCATTCAGACCTTGTGTTGCCCTGAGTCCTCACTCAGGACCAGGCCCACCTCTCTCTTTCCCGGGATGTTCCCACAGCTGCAGAGGCAGTGACAGCTCTGCCTCTAGACAGGATGAATCCCCGGGGTCCAGGGACAACAAGGGTAGGATCCTGAGATGACAAGGCTAGGACAGGAGCAGCTGCTGCAGGGGTAGGACAAGGCTGCTGGGGTTAGAGGTACCCCAAAGGCTTTTGGGAAGATGCCTCCTTCCTTTTCCATGAGTCTAAAGCAGATGCTGGGGCTTGATGCCAAGCAGGTATCACTGCAATAGGAGAGAGGAGAGAAAAGAAGAAAGAAAAAAAGAAGAGTAAATTAAAAAAGCCTTAATCTAATCCTCCTGCATCAACTAACCCTGAAAATTTTCAATTTGTCTTGATCTAAACAAAAAAACCACAGTGGGTCTTAGAATGATTTAACTTTCTGGGTAGCATCAGAGGAAAGACTGAGGCTGCCTGTGTGCTGGCATGACATATGCCTATATGTATATACTGAAATATATGCTGAAGCTAGAAGTCTGGGCACCTGGCTCCTCTCCCAGCAGAGTGACTATGAAGAGGGAGCTGCCCTAAAGTACCACCCTGTCCACAGGCCAGCTCTGGAGGCTGCTGGGAGCACCAGGGCTTGGCTGCAGCCGTAAAGGCGGTGCTGACACCCCAGGATCTCCCCAGCCAGTGAACCAAAGCCAGCACGGGAAAAGTTCTGGTTTTGGGGAGTCACTCCTCTGGTTTGTACCAGGGCTGGCCAGGCAGCTTGAGGTGCCACAGAGAGAGGGGACTCAGTCTTAGCTACAGGATCTCAGGCCAAAAAGTTGCTGGTATTTTATGTCAAGCCGGTGTGACTTCTGGCAATTTCATCTGAACTTTTGCACTGTGCAAGGTCTGAGGTGGAAGTTTCTGTTATTGCTGGTACTTTTCCCATAGGGTCTGCCATAATTCAGGAACTGAAAATGAGGTGGGATACCCAAGGCTTCTGACTCGCTTTGCAAAAACAGAGTGTAATGTGCTGAAGAGGGAGTGTCAGGCTTTGGCTTTCTTAAATTTCCTGGCTATTGTTGATTTATATCAGATCCTTAAAGCTATTTAAACACAGTGTTTTGTTGGTATTTCCTTAGTATAAATGAGTGAAAGGGATGACATATTTCATGGAAACCTAGGTATGTATTCTCAGAGAGGCTCAAAGTGTTCGTTTGGCATCAGCACATCCATTAGGCAATTGTTTAATATGTGCCAGGTAGACTCTGTGGCTCCTAGAGGTCTGTCATGCTGTCTTCCTTTAAATAGATACCTATAGTATTTTGTGTATGGCAGGTACACAAAAGTATATGTATTTATACTAAACCACAATCTATAAAACTCTCTGGTCTCTCTTATAAAGCACTTACTTAGGATATATGCCATGTTGTGGGAAAATTCTGTACCAAGTTAGATTTTACAAGTCTTCATGCACACTCATTTAGGTGATTTATCAACCTCACTTCCAGGATCTTTTAAGAAAAAAAAAAGGTCTTTGAAAGCTACCAAAAGGAAGCGTTGTGACATATGAATACTGCCAGAGCTTACTTTTAATTATAACTGCCCTGAAATAACAGTAAAAAGTATATGAAAATAAGTACCTTCAGAGTCATTATGCTAATTCTTGTATTTCTTTGTTCTTACTAGAGGCTGGTGGTAATTCTGGGAGCAATTCACATGGACATCCCTTTTTATCAGCTCACACTTGCTCTAAACTAATGGTCTTTTCCCTTTTTTTTTCTGACATGGTAATAAAAGCCCAGGGATGCGCAGGTGAGAGGTGAGTTCAAAGCTCTGCCTCGGTGGCTGGAGACATCAGGAGCTGGGCAGCAGCCCTGGGGCCACAGGGAGTCCCCCTGCCACTGCCAGTGATGGTGATGCTCCCCACACCACACCAATTTGGCCAGGGTTCAGCCAGGGGCTCAGTCCAACCAAAGGGGCTCAAAAGCCGGGAGGAGAAACCACAGCAAGAGTCTTGGACAGACAGAAAATAAACCACAGCAAGGCTTCTTTTGACCTCTGTCTTCCTCACCTGCAAAAAAACATCTTTTCCAGAAAATTTTCTGGGAAAGCTTTGCATTGGCATCATCCTTTGAAGGTCCTCGCCAGCAAATTCTCCCTCTGAGAAGCGCTAGCTTTCAGCTCATCTTCTTGCATGCGTAGCTTTAAAATGCCCCCACCAAATTCCGAGCGGCCAAGTTGATCGGGGTGACAACATGTTGATGCTGTGCAGAGCATCCTCCCCAGCTGCATCCAAAGCTTGCAACGAAGACTATAAATTCTGGGAGCGTTGTTGATTTAAAGAGTCCAGCAACCAGATTTCTAAACACAGATCATGCCTTTCCCATTCACCGGTACCATCATCAAATCACTAAGTCCGTGTTATGCTGCAATCAAAAACAGAAAAATAAGTCCAGAAACAGTAACACACTGAAAATGTAGGAAAAGGCTCTATGTTTCAGACATCTTTGTTCTTATGCTGTTTTATTTTTTCTTCTTCATGATAATAAAAAATGAGTTTATTCTCACCAATTAGTTCTGGTTTTGTTCAGGACCTGCAACTAAATTACTGGAAATACTAGAATAGGAATTTCTCACAATCTAAAAAGAAGGAAAGACCAAGCCATTACAGAATACGTCCAGCAGCTACGAAGAAGCTGCTCTTTTGACTTGAAGGTACAACAAAAATATGTTTTTTCTCATAGACTAAACAAAGCCATCTGGGCAAAAAGAAATTAATTACAAATTACTTGAATTAGAGGGAAAAATTTCTCTCTTATTTTAAAGCATGTGTGCACGCAGAAGTGGGGAAGTAGGGTATACCCTTTTTGTAAATGAGGAAGATTTTCCTAAATTATAGGCCAATCATAGGTCATAGCCTAAAATCTCAAATAAAAGTTGCATGGGTTAAATTGGTTAAGTTATTACAAGTTAAATAACCGGAGGAGAATATTAGTCAAAAGCTTGCTCCCACCAAAGACTTGATATATAGTCTCTGAGAAAAAAAGAGACTTCTCAGTTCTGAAACGGGCCCTGGAGACATTCGGATATTATTTAATAGGAAGAGTGTTTATCCTGGAACAGACCACGGTGCGTGAGAGTGACTGAGCAGGATGAAAGACTCCAACAGCAGAAGCACAAGGTGGTATCTATCACTCCAACCTTTTCATTTCCCAGCCAGACATATGGCTGAATCTTGTAATTTAAATGCAGATTATCTGTCCCAGCAGGAGCGCCTGAACATCCTGGAACCAGTGTCATGTTTCAGTAGGGGTGGCACTGACTGCTTCATGTTGCACGGTTTCAAAATATTTCGTTCTCTGCAAATTTTAAATATTGTTGTTCATGCTTTTAAAGGAAGGGTCTTCCTTCTGCAGATGTTTTTTTTTGGGGTTTTTTTTTTTTTCAGAAGCTTTTCTGCTTCTTCTTCTTTTTTGAGGGGAAAACTATTAATTTCTGGTTTTCTGTGCTACCTGAAAACTAGTTTGTCTCCTATTTATACAGGAGGGATGAAATCTCCCCATTTACGGTACCCGAATGGCTGAACTTCGGAGTGTTTGGCGCCTCGGCTGGGGACGGAGCTGGAGCGTACAATGCACAGTGGCGAGCTGCGTGCCAAGGGCCTGGCGATGCAGCCACATCATTTAGTTGTGTAAACATAGGGCTTTCACTGAAAATCGAAGTCAGTAGGTATATGGGTTATAGGCATTGAGGTATGAAAGTCTCAACAGGTGAAAATGTTTACCCGATTCTTTTTGAGGAGCCAGCATTGGTAGCAACACGTACACCTTTGAAAATTCTATTGGGGCTTGGACAAAATCCACACAAAATCTAAATCCTTGGGATCTAGACTGCCTGGCCTCCAGCACTGTCTAACCCACTAGGCGTTTACTCTCCGGAAACATCCTGGTCTGCTGTCAGATCCCTCACGGATAAGTTTGGAGCCAGCTCAGATGCAGTCCAGTGTCAGGGAACGCCCCGTGTCTTTCACTTAAGATCTGTCGTGCTCCGGACTGACCAGACAAGATGCCCAACCTCTTCTGAAGTTCCCACAGGGGCCTTAACCTGTTGGACTCTGAGTTCAACTTTCAGGGTTTTCAGTGTTAGCCATCTCACTGTGGAAACAAGACAGTTTTTAGAGGTCTTAGGGTGCAGCTCCTAAATAGCCCCAAGAATGCTTAAATCGCAATGCTGGGGAAATTTGCAGTGGGGAGTAAGCTCTGCTGCTGCTCAAGTTAAACCACTGTGTGGGTGGCACAGGAAAGGCCACATGGGCAGAAGGACAGCAGGGGAAGAGAAAGCCTGTCTACATCAGCTGCTTCAACAGAGGGGTGGGAGAGAGGAATGAGATGGACGAAGTGGATGTGGTGCTCAGGGGAGGTACAGATGCTACCAGTGGCACAAAATACTGTGAAGCTCGTGTAGAAAGACACAGGCATCCCCAAAGGCACCGCGCTGTTGTGGCCCAACAGGTACTTGTTCTCAAGTCACGCCTATGCCAGTAACCATGACACAGGTCCAAACAATTAGCATGGGATTAGCCACATAGCTAAATCATTAGTGTGGTCTTCTGGCCCTGTATTGGCAATTGTCACTGGGGGTAAGGCCACATCAGGTCTAGGACTGCTGTGAAAAATAAAGTTGTGGCCACGGCAAGGACTAGGAAGTCCCAGCTGCTGGGACACGTCTCCCAAGTAAAGGAGAAATGCTTTAAAAAGGCTCCTTTTTAGACTGGAAGCGGACAGGAAATTACAGCGCGGGACCCGGGAGAAGGGACTGGATAACGTAGCAGAGTGACAGAACAGGATGCAGTCTGAGCACTGTAGAGGAAGCCACACTACACAGCTGATCCTAATAATCTTTGTATTATGAAATGGTGGACAGAAGAGAGAGAGACAAACACTCTGGCCATACCTTGAGGGAAGGTTACGTACGTTACCTTGCATGTCCAAACAATGCAACTTTTGGTTTAGCTCGTGGGCAATGAACTAATTAATTTAGGTACAACTGAATCAAATGGGATATATCGCAGCGTAAGAAACATTCAAGCTAGAGTAAATTTATGTGCAGGGTAAAAGATACATCCCTTATCAAAAAACTACATTTATTGTCTAGACTAGTGTGCGTGGTGCTGTGGAAGGCAACTGCACGTGTAAAAAATTTACATCCCTAAGAGGTACACAGAAAAGAAATGACAACACTGCGAAGCCCATCAAAACTCATTTCAGAAAAGTTTTTGTGATATCTGTGTAAAGGTTCTTTGATTCTTCTTCCATTGCATGCTAGAAGAGCTAAATCCTTCCTAAAAAAAAACTTGCATGCAGGCAGATTAGTGAGCAAAACTGGGAACAGGGGTAAGAAAGGACAGGGTAGGCATTTTTCTTCAGCATTGCTCTTCTTCCCACTGAATCTCCCAATGTCTCTTTAGCAAAATGTATTCGATGATGGGTTAGGAATCAAGGAGTGTTTCCACATTTCCTGATGCTCATTAGCAACTGGTAGGAGAGAGCGTGGATCAACATTTGACAGCCTTCTTTCACAGGCGTAATCTTAAAATCTCTGTGTTTTAGCGAGAGATTTTGACGTGCTCGTTCTCCAAACCCCTGGCTTTTAGGTTTGGCTTTGCGTGTTTCAGTTTAAAATCCCAACTGAGAAAGTCGTGACTTTCTATGCCTTGTAGGCTTTGATCCTTTGAAAATCTGATTTAACGAATTCTGCCTTATGCCTCTTACCTAGATAAACAGTCTTTTAAAATAAAACAAAAACCAACTAATGCCATCAACAACACTAACAAATGTCCTGTCTGTGAACACAATTAGTAAGAAAATAGCCTTAGCGGTGTTTAGCCTGCAGACACCCGGTGGAACTCCACAACCATAGATTCTAATTAAGGGATTGACTTTTCAAGAAAGATTAAAATAACAAAATGCGTTTAGCTTTACTGAACGATGACAGAGAGGGAATAGGAGAACCCTCAGCAACAATGAGAAGATTGTTAACACCAACAATGGACAAGAGCAGTTTAAAGGAAGAGAAAGAACACTTTCTTAGGCACCAAGAATAACAAGGAATAGTGGATGCATAAATAGAATAAATAAGTTCAATGCTGATTATTGTTATTCTTATGATACTACAATTTTTGAATGAACACAGGGATCTTACTTGTCAAGCATAGATTAATTAATGACTAAGGAAAATAGAAGGGCTCTGATTACCTTATTACTGCTGAATGTACCATCTACTTTCATGTGACCAGGAAGAGGCTGTACCACTGTACCACTGTATGTCACACACACACACACCCCTCACAGAAATGTTTGCATCAGGTCTGCTTTTTGGGCAGCCTTTGTAGAAACGTTCCCCAGAAAGGACATTTACAGAACTGCAAACCCACTGCATCCTTCGAAGGAGCAGCGGTGGAGCCACCACCTTGGTACTGCGGAGAGAGGGGAGGAGTGATTGAGGCAGGGGAGGCCATACAGCAGGGTGCACCCCTGGTTTTGACACTGTAGTGGGGGGCAGGAGGTTTTCTCTTTCCAGCATGACCTCGAGCAGATCCTCAGCTCCACCATCAGGATTTCTTGGTGGAAAAGACAGAAATAAAGGCTTTGCACTCTGCCACTGCTATGCAACCCTGTTGTAGGGTTTTCTCCTACTTTCCTGGGAGAAGGACACATTTTGGGGTTAGACTAGCTCCAAAGCCTCTAAGAAAACACAGCTTTTAGCACAAACTCAACACTTTTCTAGGTTATCAAGATTCAACCCCAGGCAGAAGTCTAGTTGCAGTAAATGCTGATGCTAAAAACTCTCACTAAAACCACTATGGTGTAACCCATCATGTTTTCTGGGTCTTGCTAGCGTATGGCAATGTATGCTCTTACTGCTGAGAGAAGTACAGTCTTTGAATTAACCTGGACTGCGTGTGTTAAAGCTCTTGTAGAAGAGAGTAACCACTTCCACTGAAGTCTCAGGATCCAGAGATGGCTATGGAGCCAATACACAGTTCTGGGTGTCCGGAATCAGAGATGAATCTAGCAAGGCTCTGAGATTGCCTTCTTCCTTGGTCACCTGGGGACAGTTTCTGATGGTCCCTCAGGGTGCTTCTTTTCAAACAAAATAAAAATAATCCATCACCTTTGCCCTTCCCTACTAACATGAATTGTCCTGCTCTTCCTCCAGCACATGGGCTCACCAGGTAAGAATCATCCCTCCGTTCCACAATGAGGACAAGGCTGGGGACATGTACTATTTTATGGCATTCTAATTTGACATTTTTATTAACATCTCCCAGCAGTTATTCAAATAGGAAGATAACTGGGGATTACTTTTTTTTTTGTTCCACTGTAAAGGATGCACCAGAGTGTGGCATTACAGCACCTACCGTGCAATTGTGACGGCAGTGTTTCCAAATAGTCTATCCCACAACAAAAGGTCAGCAAGTAACCACTCAGACAGGCACAATGACAGATTTCCTTTCTACCTGACAAGCAATCTTCCCAGAAAATGAAGGCAGAAATTACCAAGTACATTTGTAAAACATAGAATGAGAGGTGTGTGTACAAAACCAATTAAGGAAAGAATTGCTTTTTGCTTCTTTTTTTTCCTGGTGCACTCTCTTAGAAATTTACCTCCATATACTAATTAACCTCTGGGTGACTTTATGCAAATTAGATGGTATTCTTTGCAGTATTGCTGTAGTAGCGTAAGTGATTTAAAGTGATATAAAGTGCTTTAAAGGTAGCCAACGAAGTTTCTGTTTAACATGTTACACTATAAAGATGTTGGAATGATCAGGCTCTCTTCGAATAAGAGACAGATGAGAAGGAGGAAAAAGGTGAAAAGTGATGTGTAAGATAGTGGGAAGATACACAGAGTTCATGGGCCACGTCCCCAGCTTGAGAAACACATCCAGGACTCAATGCAGATGTTCAAATTGACATCATTTCAGGCCTTGGTCTCATACATTGAAAACAGGTATTAGGGATGTCAACGGGAGTCCTAGAGCCCTTTGCAATCTTGGAGAAGTAATTTCAGTAGATCAGAGAGTATCACTTAGGAAGCCAGGTGATTGGCTTCCCTTATGATGGCTTGCTGTGCAATTAGTTTTCCTGTGTGTCTGAGACATCGGGGACAAAGAGTCTTGTGAGGAATTTAACTAAGGAAACAGTGGCCGGACTTGTAAAGATCTGTTGTTATGCTAAAAAAGATTTTAGAACAGAATTAACCTACATGGCCTGGTGTTACCCACAAACACCCAAAGCGCTCGGGACAGTAAAGACAAGAGGAACAGCCAAATCGGTGTCAAAGGAGTTGCAGTCCACGCTGGAGCCAAGCGTGCTCCTGATGCCCAACTGAAGTGTATGGCACGACAAAGGTATCTGGCAATGCCAACAAAGTTTAGAAACTGATTTTAGGTCGAGATGAGTCAGACCCTAAAGGTGAGTATCTTTCTCCATGATGTAAATGTCTACAGTCCGCGTTTAGTTAGAAATATCCCAGTCCCTCTGGCAAGCACAGCTAATACAAGGAGTTGTGATGGGAGATGAGAGAGTGGTAGGTGCCTGCTATGTATTATTATTATTATGCATAACATACATACTAAAGCATTATACATTAAAGTGTACTTACTACATATTGCATTGCATGCCATATATATATAGTTGTCAAAGTACTGGCACTTCATTTAGAAAATAAAATAGCTGATTCAGCCCTTGGGAAAGATGGCTAAGGTGTTCAGCTCAAGAGTACCAGGCTGTGACTCCCAACACCATAAAGCTATGGCCTTGCAGCCCACATTTAGGCTCCTTAGATACCGAGGACTAGGGAAATTCCACTATATAACTGGTTTTGGTCGCTCTTCTAAGTTAATTTAAGAGGCTCCCTGCTCAGTACTCTGGCTGTGGTGAATCCCAGACACCCGAGTCTCCCAGTGACATGTACAGAATGGGCATTGCAGGCTGCATGGTATGAATTCAGCACTGGGAACCTACAAGCGATGTGCAGTGAAACTTGCTGTTGTCATGTTGTCTGTGGATGTAAAGCTGGGTGCCTAGAAGTTAAGCACAGTATCAGCTAGCCTGTAGGCTTGCAAATTTTGCTGGATTTAGCCTGTCATCTGTGAAATGCTCAAACACAGCTGCCTGGTTCATTGTCTGCATCGAACGGAGGGTAGTCAGGTTGAGAGATTTACTTCCAGGCAGTCTTGGGGAAAAAAAAAAAAAAAGGAAAATTTCAGAGAAATATTGAGGGACAATTGTATCATCAATGATATCACAATGGCATTAGGCAACTTTGCATGGTGCTACTAGATGGGGGAGTAGGTTTCCAGTATGATGGAGAGGCAGGCGCAGTGATAGCCATGACGATGAGGGACTTCTTCTTCAGGGCAACCTGACCACCACACTCTCCCCAGTTACTCTAGTGGGAGAGCAACCTCCTTAACATCTCCCCTCCACCCACCCATATTTATTCCAAATAAACCTGTTTCTGGGTAGAGTTGGGGTATGTAAAATTCTGAAAGACGCCGAGGAAATTTCTAAGATGTTGAGACGCCGTTTCCCTTCGCTACCTCCTTTTTTGCTGAAAAGAGACGCGGCAGCACCAAAGCAGGGCATCCTCCTCACTTCACAGTGTGCTTTCAAACCTCCACCCACCACTGCTGGCCTCCATTGGTGTCTCAGTTGCAGAGGCCGGTTCCCGTCCCGACTCCAGCATCTAAAAAAAAGAGGAGAGGAGGTCCCTAAAGCTGGGGGCTGTGAGATGGTGACGCCTAGCAATCAGCCCCAGGTTTTCCAGGGTCAGTATAACTTTGCATTGCTACAAGAGACGTACCAAAGACACGGTGGCCTAGGAAGGGCACTCCTAATAACGCTTTAAAAATGAAAAGAAAGCTTGTTCAGAGAAAAAAACGTGGCAGAATGAGGAAAACGACAGAGCTGCCTTTTTCTTTCTACCCCATGACTGGCCTCATGCTCCGGTGTGTTTCCATGGAGGCTGTTGCTGTCACTGCACGGCTCACACTGGAGTGTCACATTGGATGGGAGCCAGCTCAACAAGAAAAATAAAGTGAGTTTTTAGGAGGTAATGTGGTAAATGTTCTTCTCAGTCTGGCTACCAATATGTGCTGTCTAGCCTGAGGCACGCAGCACATATGGGTGAAGCTACTGAAGTTTGGTACTTTTAACTTCTCCAGTCACTTTTTACAAAACGAAAGGAGACACATTAGACTAATTGAGAAGAAAAAGAAAAAAAAAAAAGAAAAAAAGGAAAAAGGATAGGTAAGGAAAGGCAAGGCCGAGTGATTTGATCTCAAGAGACTGCCACCACCGATTTCTCAATTCTTATTCTGGGGCTTTACAGGGCTTTTCCACATACTGTGGGATTTTCCCTGTTGCTTAGGTACCGGCAGAGCAGGCAGCTGTTCACAGCAGCAGACGGCCGGGGTGGCAAAGCACCCTGGCCAAGCTGATGGTACCTGGGGAGGTGACGGTGTCCAGGGCAGTGGCAGATGCTGGCATTTGTGCCACCTGCTTGGGGCAGCTGTAGTTGTAGCCCTGCCCTCCCGCTCTCCCAGTGGCTGCTGGAGTAGGCAGCCTGGCCCCAGCTCCCCCTTCCTTCATGGAAATTAAGTTTTACCTCCACTGCTGAGGCTCGAATGAGCTCTGGTGCTTGCTGCCCCGCAAAGAATTTGGTCAACCTGTTTGCTGGGGCTGTGCTAGAAATGGCAACTTTAAAAGCAAAATGTAGGTGATGTCTGCTCTTTGGGAATTTGCTCCTCTCTCACTTACAGTCTTCCAAGACACTCCAGCAGTCATTTTGTGGTGTGCCCCTGGGCTTCTGGGAGAGCATCGCAACCTCCTCCTCTTTTCCCCATCTGTCAGCTCAATAGCGACAATAGGGCAGACTGGAGTTTCTTTCAGCTCACTCGATTTCTATGGTTAGCATTTGCCAAGTGCTCAGCCATTTGTAAAAATCATGTCATCAGTTGTCATTGGAAAGAGAATTGATAACTGGTATTCACTGAGCTTTGCAGTCACTCAAATGAATTCGTTCTCTTAGACTGAAAAAATGAAACCCACACAAACGAGCCCAGACATTAAGTAAGCAAGCAGATTGATACCCAGTGGCACAACTATGGTTAACAATCTGTGAAATTCTCCATTTCGCAAAAAACTATAACCAATTAAAGAAAAAAATAATTTACTCATCTGAAATGTGATACGTACAACTGATTCCAGATGAAGCCTCTTAATGCTTGTGAGCCATTAACTTTTGATCCAGAAAGTATACAATCCAGAAATCACCATGACCGTGGATATGACCGTGATTGCCCAGGTGCAAACCCAGGCGTTTCAAGCCAACCTAATGAAAGTAACAGAAGCGTTGAAAAGAACCATTTTCAATGTGTCTCATTTTCCAATCTGGTTCTGAATCTTTTCAGCTCTTGAGGCCGGGTAAATATCTCCTGAATCCAAAAGATTCTGGTATTGGAAAAGACGAGTGGTGTGGCCTTGAAATCAAAACGAAAGTTACCAACATGAGTGCCTTAGTAACACAGGAAAGCGTCTGTAAATCAGGGTGGAAGATGAGAAAGGAGGAATGCTGTCTGAGTAAAGAAAAATCATCTAAGTGCCTATTTGTTTGGAGATTTATTCTGCTGTAATTTATTTAACACCTCCATGGAGAAAAAAATTCCTTTGCTGAATTAAAAACAACCAGGAAAACCCCCAGAATTTCTTGAAAATACTTGTTATACTAAAACCTGTCAAGAAAAGTGTGAAAGATTGCTGTGATACTATCTGCGAAGAAGACAGGCCAGATGTTTTTGGCTGCTGCCTAGGTATGAAATCAGATCCATGCCTAGCTGAATGTGTTCCTTTTTGCTAACCTGCCTGCAGAATTCTTCCCTGTCCCATGCACAAAACCCAGCCATTTCTGAAACACTTCTTTTGGCTTTCAAACTGCTCCTCCAGGTCTTACATGTGCAGAACTTTTCATAGCCTGTGAAACCCAAGCAAAGGGAACAAAATATCACTGATTTCATGGAGACACAGTGGAGAGCAAGATAACCAGGAGCCACAAAGAACAGAACACAGTGGGAGTTAGAGGGAAAATTTGGAAGGGTTGTTCCACACCACAGCTCAACCTTACCAAGAGAGATGTAGTAGCTTTAATGTTCATATGCGAACACAATATGCTTCTCTTTATAATGCAGAGACCCCTTTTTTTGTGTGTGTGTGTGTGTCTCCTAAACAAACAAACAGCACAGTATTCAATATGAAGAGCTGAGATAATGGAACAGAACATGGAGCTTAAAATGATGTAAGAAATTTTCTCAGGGTGATGTTTAGCTCCATAAATTCAGCTACAAACTGCAGAGTTTTGAAATGAAAATCCAGAGCAATCCGTTCTGTTACTGGGTGTCAAATTGACGTGCCATTCAGAGCCAGGAAGTGCTTGTCTTCATTCTTTTTTTCTTACAAAAACATTAGCCAAACATTGGAGCTATGCAAAACCCAAAACTTCCTTCTTTCCCAGAACACGTTGCTTGGTGATTTCCTACTCCCTGTTAACTTTTGCCAGTGCCAAACTATACTAAATAAGGAACTGTCCCTCCTGTTCTTTCGCCACTTAAATAAGACTGCAACCCTTCACGGGCTCTTGCTAAGCAAGAAGATAAGTTCAAAATTAAAAAAAAAAAAAAGTGAAAAAAAAGCGTGTGATCTCAATCTGAGGTTATATAAAGGGCAGAGAGCTTTCAGATCAAGGGAGTGAAGCATTAATACAGCGTGGCCCCACTTTCCTACAATATGTATCTTGGCAACATTGCTAGCCTAAAACATGCAAATGGAATATTTTGATCTTTGTCCTTAGAGAAAAACATGCACCTTTAATATCAGACTATGATTTTCCTCTTTTGTGCAGTTTAACCGACCTGTTCTCCACTGTATACTTTAGTGTATCAGAGAGGCTGCACTGTGTACACTAACACTGCCATTTATGTACAGAGCTAGGTTGGCTTTGTTGGATTTTTTTTTAAGGAGAGTGGGCTGAAGGGAAGATGATTTCCTGATAGTCTGTCAAAGAACGAGTAATTGGTTTATACAAAACCCAGAGAAAATACAAATGTGATGTACAAAAGCTCTGACGTTCGTACCCAAGGAATGTCACTGCTGGTGTTTGAGTGAGTCACACAAAATATGACAGTGCTACTTGTCAGTTGTACTTTCATATTTTAGATTGGCCATTTCGGTTAATGGCCACCTAGAAGTTGACTATAAACCCTAGCACGTGATGGCAGAGGGCTGTGCACGTTGAAGCACTTCGTAAGTAGACTAGAAGAAACAGAAGCTGATGTCCTTGTCCACAAAGGTCTGCAACCTCATGCTTGATGGTGGCTGTCGACTAAAGGGGCAAGGCCCACATATTCTTGTTGAGCGTAACACCCGTGTGAGTGGATGAGGAGCAAAGGAAGCACTTGGCAGATGGATCACAGGCTGGATTGCAAGAAAGCAGCCGTACCCAAAAGGCTGTATCTGCTGATGTGGTCCATTCCTTGGCAAAAAAACCCTCCGTTTATTTGCCTGTATCCAAAAGGGAAGGCTTGTGAAAGGAATTAGTAACACAATCCCTCAACTGCAGGTATTTGAATTGATTATCTGTCAACCCAAAGGTTCCCCTAAGTTCAGCAAATGAACACAATCTGTCTTCTAAAATATATCGTGTAATTTGTTAAAGCTTTTGTCTAACCATGCATCCCAAATAAGAACGCATTTAGTTTTTGGTTTGGGGAGTAAGGTTGATTTTTTTTATTTTTAGTTTATTTGTGTTAGAAAATGGAATAAAATCTGGAGTAAACAATAGATAACTTAAGAGTGATTTTTCTATAACTGGCATTAATTTAAATGACAAAATCTCTCAATATTCAGCTCCCTGAATTACTGATTTATTTCAGATGTATCTTTATGTGTTTCAGGCTGGCATTGTTAAAATATGCTATTGATTTTCTGTTTTCTTTTGTTCTGAGGTTCCAGTGTGCTCTCTGCTGGTGATGCCATTTCCCATTTTGAAAAATGATTGATTCATTACAATTAAATTAAAAAAAAACCAAACAAACAAACAAAAAAAAACCCAACACAAAACAAGACTTAAAATGCTTATGTTAAAGGTAGACATCACTAAATTGCTTTCAAGAGTACTATTTACTTGCACATTTGCTGGATTAGGATCTAAGACAAAATGCAAACAGGACAATGGATATTGGGGAAGAATGGTGAAGAAAATTCTGTAGCAGTCGAGGACATATAGGAGAAGTGAGAGGCTGAGGAACGTTCTGGGGAGATTTTTGCCAAGTTTTAGGGA
The DNA here is from genome assembly GCA_013400055.1 of Nycticryphes semicollaris. NCBI lineage: Eukaryota > Metazoa > Chordata > Aves > Charadriiformes > Rostratulidae > Nycticryphes > Nycticryphes semicollaris. Next base: position 162,133 of record VXBJ01003445.1, read on the forward strand.
ACTCCATTAGGGGAAGAACAGCTACAGGAAGAGTGTAAAGAGCCCTGTGGGATTCCAAGTGATGGGACTCAATAAAAGTGAATTTGTAGTACTGCTTTGTAGGCAATATGGCAGAAGTGGAGAAGGCTTGCAGAAAAAGTCTAAAATCCGCAGGTAAACACACTTGTCGGGCTTAAGAACAAATAGTAACCAAAAATGTTCCGTGGGTCCATTCGGTTTCCTGGCTTCCAAAAATATGTTTTTCTGTTTTTAGAATTGTTTGTGGCAACACACTGTTAAGGCTCCTGTTTCAAAATTTAAGACTCATTTCTGAAAAAAAAAAAATGGAATGATGAAGAGTCCCACAGATTAATAAGAAATGGGATTAAAGTTTTTTCTTTCAAAAAAAAAAAAAAAAAAAGAGAGAACTTTCTAAATCTTTAGAAATACTAAATGTCTTCCAAGTATTTCTGCGTTAAAATGTAAGCCAGAACATTTTCAAATAGGCTATGTATGCCCAGCTTTGTTAAGCTAGATGAGAATGGAAACAGAGGGGTCAGGTATATAGAGTGAGCCAAGATGGTGATTTAGTAGGACAGGTTTTCCATAAAAGCCTGTGATTGAGAACTACATTTCTCTATAAATCTGTGATATACATCAAATACTAATGTGTAATATCCCTACTTCTGTATCAATCTATTGATATATAATCATGTAATACATTTCTCCTGCAAATGTACTTACATATTTTTTTGCTTTAGATACTGCCCTGCAAATTCATGCATATGGGTAATAGTTCTTAGTAGCAGGCAATAGACCATGTAAACAGCCAACATAACACATAATGAAGCTCACGGAGAACAAATTTTATCACCAAATGTCAGTCAGCCAACCCCTCTTCTAGATGATTTCCTGAGACATATTAGATAAATGAATAAAAAAAAAAAAATTCTAAGTATGACAAAATCAATATTGGTGTTTTAAAATATTTTCTCTTAAATTCAATGGAAATGAGCTTCGTCTGCTTCTCGGGGCACAGCAACGTGTGCAACACGATGTTTCTCCGTTACGCACCTTATCACACTGTCTACATGCAATCTTCTTCCTGCTATCACTATTCATTTTTCATGTGCCAAGTATTCATTAATCCTTTCACCTCAGTAGGTGGAAACCAGTTTTTCTCTGCAGCATGCTCAGGGCTGGAAAATCGTTGCTCCCTGTTCCAAGTGGTTAAGAAGGATGAATGTTAATAGTCGTGGTTCTTATTGATAGATCGGAATATAAGCTGTGCATCTCTCCAGGGAATGCTTTCAGTGCTGTTGTAGTAGCCTGCTTCCTTTGGGACTGCAGGTTTTATTTTTTGAAACATTGTGTTACAATGTTAACTTTTGAGTTGGGTAAAATCCCCTGAAATCTAATGAGTAACATACCTAACTTCTGGTGAATTCTTGGAACTGATTCTGTATCTAAAGTAATAAAAATAAGGAAATACGTTGCTCAGGTCATTAGACTGTATTTTAACTCTATGCTCACTTTTCTCCAAAGGAAAACTACAATAGCAAATCACACCTAATCCCCTTTATATCTTGTGAAAACATATATCAATATAGACTGCAAGGTAGACTATTGTTTATATCCATTTTAACCTTTTTTTTTTTTTTTTAACAAAAA
>VXBJ01003445.1:174356-207990 GCA_013400055.1 Nycticryphes semicollaris
ATTTCTGTTAAAAAAAAAAAAAACCCAACAAAACAAACAAAGGTGGAGAAAAACATTCCTTTCCAGTTTCTGTAAATTGGTAACAGTTACAAGGCGGCTTAATTTTTCACTGTTTTCATCTAACCAAGGAAGTCTTTTGTATAGACAGTGCCCTACGAAATCTTGAAGGGAAAAAAATGAGCAAAGTGGGTTATTTTTCCTCTTTTGAAAGGGAGAGCTTGCAAATTCAGTTTAGTTAGCAGGCAGATTTGGAGGCTGCTATTTTGGAAAGCATTACCATTTTCACTTTTACTTTCCAAATCTATATCCAGCTAAATCAACATTTTGTTAAAACGACTTTGACATTTGCCTAAAGAGTATATATCAATAATTACTGACTTTCTGTTTTGAGGTGGTGATGGATTTGTAATTTTTGGTGGGTATTGGGATAAAGTTTACAATAGTCACATTGAACAATTAAATATAAATGTAGTACAAATTGAAAAATATAATGAGATTTAGTACACTTTTTCTTCTTTGCATCTTTGCATCCCAGCCGGTATCTGAGATAGATTTATTTGTGCTTGCCAGAGATGTGCTCTCCTTTAGGTTTCACGTGTTGGTAGATTTAGGAAGGCAATATTTCTTTTTCATTGCGATGTTAAAGAAGCATGCGGGCTAGTCAGGGATGGGAGGCTTGAGTCTGTTCATAGAAATCACAGGCACTTGCCTAAGTGAGTTCTCGCAGATAGCTTGGATAAAATACATTCCTTTCCCAAAAAGAAAGGGATATATTGCTTGCCTCAAAGGTACACACTAAAATCACAGCACTGGAATAATTCTTGTGACCAAAAGATCATCAGAAAACCTCTCTGTTGGCTTGGCAGTAGAGGAAGTCTCAGATGTTTAGCTCACCCATAGGTGTGTGCACTGTGCGTGTTTAAAGATAGGTGAGAAAACACCGGCCCTTCTGAAATCCTAGGAGGAGCATTCCTGGCCCTGCAGGACTTCGTGTTGGTGATGAAGGGGTAGCAGTTTTTGTGGGATCTTCTCATGACTTTACTTATTTGGTGTTTAACTTACTCCATGTGTTGCGAGAGCGGGCACCCCTAGCCAGGCTGTGGGTTCCTACAGTAGGGACAGCACTGGGAAATTAGTGGTTTGGTACCCAAATCCTCTTGTGGGTATAGCCTGAAGTCCATCAGCAGAAATGAAAAATCAGATTCCTCCCAAATATTATTGAAGTTCCACCTATGTGTGGCTTTCATTGATAGGTCTTTTTCCTTGCCTTAAAAAAAACCCCAACCAACAAACCCCAAACATACAAACCAACAGGGGGGGAAAAAAAAGAGGATTTAAAGTAAAAGGACGAAGCTGCTTCTTGTGATGAATTCTGACTGCAGTCTATGTTGCACGTTCCCATCCATCAATTCTCCTATCTGTGTGTTTGGCTGTTGCCCTGCCTTCTGCCTTTTGCCAGCAGCCCTGCCCTGCCCCTCTTTGGGTGAGGAGTGCTGTTCTCTGACATCCTCTTCCTCCTGCTGTAACCCTTCTGCCGATGACCTGAATGGAACAGTGTCTTGCCATTAACAATTAAAGAATTTTTTAATTTCCAACCGCGTTTTCCGGATCCTGAATTATTTTAAAACTGCCTTCATTTTAGGAAAAGTGTAGGACATTTAACTACTCTTCCCTCCCCGCCCCTGCATTTTCTTAAAAACGTTTCTGTGTAGAGTGTTGTGCTTTCACCCATCCGACCGAAGAAGCCAATGGCTCTTAATGCTATTTATAGTGTGTATATATATATATGCTACTTGCTTAAAATTGCTTATATGTGCTTAAAATTGCTACTTGTTCCACATAAGGGATATTTTCTCAAGTTGTTTAGTGCCTAACTGGCAAGCTCTCTGAGCAGGGCTGCCTTCCCGAGAGCGTGGCTTTCTGTGGTGGCTTCTGCGGGGCCACAGAGTGGAGCAGAGTGGGTGAGGATGCTCCCCTGCCTCTGGCTGTGAATGCTGCAGTGTCTTTCAGCAGACCCAGAGCGAGCCAGGGTCAGTCCCACATCCAGGCTGGCTCCTTGGATGTTACTGTGATATCGTAAATGGAAACGTGAAGGTAGCATGGGAAGTCATCTTTTCATATGGGTTTAATATTAAAAATATGAAAATAGTCAGTGGAAATATTCTCCTAGTGTTATACAATATTAAAACTAATTCAGCAAACCCAACAATTTTTATCTATATCGAAGAACCTGGAAAAGTAATTTCTATAGGAGGGAGCAGAAATGAGACACATGCTACGGCAATCATTTGATATGATCTAAAACAGTAATTCCAGTCAGCGTTCACCAGACGTTACAGTGTTTTCAGTGTAAAAGTTGAATGACTAGGTCACAGCTTTTATGAAGCTTGAGGATTGGCAGCCGTGTCAAGTATGGGAATGGTGTCCTAAAAACATCTTGACAGCGCTTCAAGTGCTGCAGAAGAAGCGCAGCCACGAGGCCACATTTAAGCAACGTGTAAGTTGCAAAGACTCTTAAGGTTTTCTGCCTGGGTGACCAAGTTTGAATTCAGCCACAGATGCCGAATTTAATTCGTTCTTCCAGTTTGTAATATGAACCTTGGGTTTGGAGACCTGTCTAGTGCTGTGTGTCAAGTAGGAGGCTTTCAGCTTGAAGCTGAGCTCTTAATTCAGTGGTTTAGCAGTACTTCTAGGCTGTTTGGCTTTAAAACTATCAGCCTGGCTCGTGGTGCCTGATGCAGGCTTTCCCCGCTCTCTCTACAGCAGCCTTCTGCCTTAAACATGAAATCCCCTGTTGAGAGGGGGATTTAATTCCCTGTGTTGTGGGCTAAAGAACATGTTGGGTATCCTCCACAGAGTAGCGTGTAAAATGCAGTGTAAGTCTGCAGTGACTTAATGAAAAGGCTTTGAAAAGTGTGTGTGTTGGAGGTCTTAACTGAAGAGCAAAACTGCATTTTGAGTTCAGTGCCATCTTGAAGGATGGTTTGAGATGATGGCTGGTTCTGTTCAAAGTTTTTAGTTGGTGGTGGTCATGTTGGCATTTAAGCAACCAGCAGAAGGAACATACTGTAAAGTCAAATGAAGTTACACTTCATTGTGAATTCCGTTTAAATACTGCTACCAGTAGTGCATCACCTTGGTCTGTGTGAAGTGCAGTCGGTCTCTTGGAGCTGAAATATTTTGTGAATACATGGTTGTAATGTAAAAACACTTCATGTGATGGGAAATCCGCTGTCGTCTGTGGTAAGCTGTTCCAGTGGTTATAATTATGCTAATCTCTATGCATTATTTGTACCTTGAATTTATCCATATATTTGGCTTCCAGCCACTTAACCTTGTTGTACCTCTGTCTCTTAAGTGAGTGGTCAACCAGTCTCCTGTCAATTCCTTCTCTGTCTTCATTTTCAGGGTTTGCATAATTGAACAGCATTTTAATTTGCAGTGGTTGAAGTGGGTGGATTGATTTAAATCATTTTGACTTCAAAGTAACAGGCAGGAAAACTTGATTTAAACAATCGGTTTAAATCTTGTTTGGTTTTTGCAGTTCTTACTGATTTTTCCCGTTCTCGGTGACGTCTGTCGGGTAAATGATGTTTAGCTTGCTGATACGCAGAAGACAAAGTAGTCTTTATGCAGAGTGTATTAAAATTTTTAGCCAAGCAATTGCATTGTGTGCACACCGATATATTTAAAAAGTTTGTGGAATTAATGTTCAGTTACTGAGCTTTATATTACAACGTGACTGATGATATGTTTCTTATTTACTAGATGGTCTAATTTTACTATTGACTTTATTAACTATACTTGGAGAGAAACTAGAACTCATGCAAACTGTAGAAAACGTAATCGAAATTATTTTTATTAATATTTTGATTTATTTTTAATGTGCCACGTTACTTTAAAAAATCTTACTGAAATGTATTTGTGTTTACAACTAATGTTTATATTAAATAAAGGAAAAATAACACTTGATAATTGAAAGAAACTCATGGTTTCTTTCTGAAATATCCTTAAGAGTTTTAGAACTAGTAAGTATTGCTCTTTAGCATATTGTTTATATCAGAAGACTGGAGGGGAAAAACACGTTTACCTCATTTCTTTTGCTCCTAGTAGATTTTTCAGCTTCTGAATGAGCTACTTACTGGTCTGTGGTTGTTGAATAAGCTGTGAGAAAGAAGATATTCTATTATGTGCCTGGTTATTGATTAGTTTACTACATTTCAGTTTTGTTTAATCTGTGATTTTTATCGGGTTAGCAGTTTCTTTGAAACTTCAACAGCGAATGAGTACTGCTTGAACATTGATGAAAGAAGGAATGTAAATTGGTTTCATCATTTCAAATGTAATTTTGTTGAATAATTGAAATAAGAGGCAGAATTTTTCGTTAGAGCATATAATACTGTTACAGAAAAAAAGCTGTTTCTTTACTAGACAGGTTTTGGAGCGCTGCTTCTTCTAGGAGTATTAAATGTTGTCAAAAGGTAGGAGTAGCCATCTATTCTCATTTTGTGAAGCTGCCTATGAAAATAACTTTTTCAAATACTTCACTTATTCTCAGCTGATGACGCTGACACCCCATTTCTCAGGTGCCTTTTCGGACGTGTCTATTCAGTGTATTATATCTTAAGCATGAAATAGGATGCTTGTTGGCAGCAGGTACCAGCTGGGCAGAATCACCCAGGCTCAGTGTTTGGTGAGCTTACCTTGTGCCGCGCTCCTCAGACCTTTCTTTCTCTTGCTCCCTCTGTTTTTTTCATCCTATGTTTTTCCAGGATCGTTTCAAATTTAATTATGATGTTATTTGGATACTCCATTCCCTCCCCTCCTCCCCCCGCCCCCAACTGCTGTTCATTAATCATACTGGTTTTAAAAGTGTGACTAAGGATATCAGGTGATTTTGCAGAGCCCCACAAAACACCCTGGGGAAGTTGTCCGGTTTCACAGTGGTATTATCATTGAAGTCTTGCTGGTATTGGAACAAACTGGAGCTCTTCCCTGTAATTATTTCATCCTTTTTGGAGACTTTCTTCCATGCTTATGTATGTACAGCGGTCTATTTCCTCAGTCTTCTTGAAGAGATATATTATGTAAATAAAGCTACATATTCCAACTTTTAAACTGTGATCATAGGTAACCTTATTTTATAAGGAAACCAAACTAAAGATGGGACTTTCTCCTTTTTTTCTTTCCTTTCTCCCTAACTTTTTGAAATGGCAACTAAAGGCCAAAGCAAGACTTTTTTTGATTATTTTTTTGCCAGCTTTTTTGTTGTATAGTCCATTTCTACTCGAGTTGCTTGTGAAGCCGGGCAAAAAAAAAAAAAAAGAGGTAGAACACACAGCTGTCAAAAAATAGTTTAGCTGGAAATGTAATTCCCTTCCTCCTCAAAGAAGGAAAAGGAAGTTTGTTGGTGGTGCCACTTTCTTCTTGCAAGTTGACATAGCTGGTGCTGATCCTGTGAGAAGGATCAGAGTTGGGAACAAGGACCATTGTGTGGTGTAGCCCCATGCAGCAAGTAAGAAAACTGGAAAGTGGTGGTCAGAGGAAAGGTTTTATTAATGCTTCAAGCTGCTGGAGACAAAAGAGAACCAGGTAAAGTGTGCCTGAAATATATCTAGGTATGATGAGGGCTCACTGCCAAAAGAGTATCTCCTTATACTCTTGAGAGAAGTCCAAATGGGTGTTTCCTTATCTGCATTTTGAAAAAGGAAAGTGAAATATACTGTAGAGCTAATTTTACACACCACTACTGCAAAACTAACTGGTCTGTGGGGAAACATCACCTTTCTGAAAGCCAGTCAACCTCCGGTCGCTTGTTCCAGTCCCAGGATTTGCTCCAGTTCCTCCTCATGACAAACTCTTCTCCAGTGCATGTCCCAGTGTCTTGGTTTAGGCTTCCAGTGGGGTGCTTGAAGTAGGCTTATGCTTTCCTCCATTGGGCTCACTACGACTCATGATTTTTATGTTCTATATGAACCACTGGTTTATTAAGAAATAGCCCCTTACAGTCCAACAGTGGTGTGTGAGGCTTGTGAACAGCTCTCCATGGAGAGCTGTTTGAACTTTGTCTTCTGAGTACAGTTCCTTGCATGGCAAAGAAGAAATGTGAGCCTAAAGCACTTGCAGTCATTAGCTTAAAATCCTTTGTCTGGAAAGGCTAATAATGATTTCATTTTTTACTAGAGAGGAATTTTTAAATGTTTGTTATTTTTCACCAGTAATGTTGCTCTTGTTTTCTCCATGCAAATGTCTATTAGCCTTCTTTTTTGTTTACTTTCCAGTTGTGTCATTTTGGTTTTGTTTTGTTGGGTTTTTTAATGCAGAATTAATTTCCATTGCACACAATTCTAAATGTAAAAACCAGCCATCCCCTTAACTTATATTTTCCTGTTATAGATGACATAGCATGTTCTAGGTCCCTAGAGCCCAGAATTTCTGCTAAAGATTTATTGCAGTGGTTCCTGGAAACACTACAGTGAAACAGTAACCCCTTGGTTTCTGGGTTGGTGCAGTAGACAGCTGGAGCTGCATGTGGTGTCTCGGTGCTGGCATCTTGCATTACCTTTGGGAGAACTTGCAGAACTTCACAAATAGCCATGTGGAAAGTGACTCTGTTTCTTCCTTTTAGGTCAGGCTGTCACCTGCCATTCACAGCCTGCTCTTCTGTACCTGGGACATCTGAGGTTTGAGGTGACCGTGACTTCACTTGAGCTGAGCAGTAGGGTCCCTTGTGCCTTTCATCTCCTGGCACTTGGAATGAGGGCTGCCTTTGAGATGTGTCCTCGTGTCCATTCTGGCTCCAGGATCTTGGGAGAGTATTTCTGCTCTTTCCCATCTTTTTCCAAGTTGTGCCATTGGACTCTGTGTGAGTTGCCCTTCTCTGGGATGACGGCAGGTTGCAGGGGAGATAAATTACTAAATTAAGGGGATGGGGGGAGGATGCAAATGGTCCAAGAAAAGTAAACGCGTGCATGTTTCATTAGTAAATGGTGGCAGAAAGAAAACCCATTGTTAGTGGTGATGTTAAGATCTTTTGAAAACTATTTGCTGCTGAATATACTTTCCATGCAACATGGCTTTCTCTAATTGCCACACTAGTAATTATGCACTGAAGATCTTGTCCATTACTAATATCTCAGTCATCAGCTCTGGAATGACACTTCTTATACTGTGAACAACTTTAAGACGTCTTGTAGGACAGAAATTGGTTTTTACTGCTCACCCCAGAAGTTTGGGTATCTAATGTGATGCCTGGTATGTTGTGTGATTCTGTTGGGCTGGGTTCATTTTTGTTGTTTGAACAATCCTCCGTTGTAATTTCAAAAGAGTCTTCCGGTCCCTCCTCCTAGGCTTGTTGAGAGGCTGCATCTTTATTTTGTGTGTCGCTCCTGAACGTGGATCTTTGTAAGTTGCAGATTCATGCTGGATGCAGTAAATTTTGTTACAGCCAAAGTCCATGGATTCAGTTTGGTGCCTGTTATGCTAGGAGGAAAAGCACCAGGAAGGTGCTTTCTCAAAGTGCTGATGTTTCTGTTGTTACCTGTAGCCACCAAAGAGCATCCCTGTCTTACCCAGTGTTGAGTTTCTCTGAGCAAACAAAATGCAACGCCTTGAGGAAATTCGGATATGCCTTTTGTGTATTCAACAGTTGTCCGGGGCGTCTTGTAGGTAGATGCGAGCAGATGTGAGAGTGCGATGTGTGGGGTTTTTTTCTAGTCCAGCTTCTTCTGGTCAAACTTCAGCATCTTTGTTTTTCAGCAAGGATGTTTGGACACATAATGCTCTTCAAGTACATAATTTAACAGCACATTACCTGGCTTTTTGGCAACTGAAGTCTTGCAGAACTTCTAACAGACAGGAGAATGTGTTTTTTTTTTTGTTTGTTTGTTTGTTTTTTTGTTGCTTTGATCTGTCTTTACTGTGCAAGAGCACAAAAATACTGTTGCAGGTGCTTTGCTGTAAAGTCTTAAGTCTTCACATTAATCAAAGTGGAATTCATAGATTTTGTGTTTCTACTTAACGTCAGGCTTTACTTCTTCCTTGTCTCCTCTTCAGATAGAGATATTAAGTCATTGCTGCTTCATTGATAATCTTGCTTTTTCCAAACATCCCATCAACCAAATTACTTTGAGTATATTTTGTGCTCCTTACCATTTATTTTATGTCTGCAGGATGCAGTAAGGTAATCATGCCTTAAATTGATTTAAATATCTGTCAAATAAGAAAAATAATAGGAAAAAAATCAAGTAAGCAGCGTTCTGTTATAACATGCTACTCTATTCCTGGATTTGGTCTCTATCTTCATTAACATTAGAACTTTACCATGAGAAGCTTAATACGTTTTTAGGGAGGATGGTGAGATATGTTCAGATCTCCATAGGTGGTGTACTGCCTACTAGTTTGGAAGTCATCTAAGAAGTGCCTCATTTCTGCCTGTGCAAAATGAACGTAATGCTATTTATCCTGGACACCTGTAGATCTACCATTGGGGAAAAATATGTAGAAAAGCTGAATAATACAATGGTTATTAGATGTGTCCTTCAGATGGCAAAGTCCACAGGGATTTCTGTAGATGCTATGTACTTGTTCCAGTTGCTTCTGCAGGATGATTTTTGGGTGGTTTTTTTTTTTTGTTTGCTTGTTTTTTTTTTTTTCTTTTTTCCCCAGAAGATGTAAGGAAAAGTGTAACTTCTTTGTCAGACTGAGAATAACTTCTACAAGCACTGTAGCTGTAAAATGTACATTGAAGGAAGCTGTTTGCAAGACGTATTATCCACTTGGTTTCCTTGGAAACGTGAAACATGATTTACAAATATTGACTTGAGAAAGCTGCAGCTTAGAAGAAATCCTAAACTGTTGGTTCAGGCTTTTAAATTAATATCTCTGAAGAGTTTAGGCCGTATTGAAAGTTACTGCATGTCCATCAAATGATATTCATAATAATTCTGGGTTGCTATGTTTCCTGATGTAATAGCTAATTCAGGATGCTGCAGCACTGGACAGAATCCGTGGGAGTTTTGCTGGATAAGGAGTGCTGAACTGGGATCCCTGGCTCCAGTTTCACCTGTTAAACAACCCAACTCCCACTGGAGTTAAACTACCGCTACTAAAAATCAGGTTGTTAGTGCCTTACTTGCAACTGGTGAACTGCACCCTGGAATGTTTTCTTCTTGGTGGAGTTAGACACTGTAAATCATTATTCATGTCTTGTAAATGTTTCTGTACTCCGTGGAGGGTGGTTTGACTGCTCTTTGTTACATTTATGCAAGAGATAGTGTGATAACCCCAAGTAAATTACATTTACTGGATAACTTATTTTTATTGTATAGGGATTTTCATATCCACATATTTTTAAAGGCTGCTGATCATAATTTGGTCTTGCTGGGCTTGTTAAGGTTTTTAAAATGAAAGCTCCTTATCCCTGGAATGTAGTGTTAGATTAGCCTGAAACGAGTGTTAAATTCGTGCTTGGTGATGGTGGAAAGGGGCATCCGTATGGTAGAAAAAGCATACAGCAGTGCTCCATACACATTACGAATGCTAAGTTGTATACAGAGTGGACAGAGATTGCTTCTGTGCCCTCATTAGCGAGAAACAGGTCTTGCTTCAGTCAAACTGAGTTGCTGCTGGCTGTGGTTTTATTTGTGCTTCTCTTAGTGTCAGTGCTGGCTTATGCGGTTGCTGTTGGCACCCCTTTCCTGTGGTGCCTGTCCCTCCAACGCTCATGTGCTTGCACTGTCAGCAAGCTGGATAGGGTCAAGAAACTGCCCTAACTTCTTGGGATATACTGATTTATTCTTAACTCCGGCTATTTTCCCAGTTCACCCTCCAAAACAGTTATGGTTGTGCTGAATTGGACCAGGTGGTTGGAGGCCACCAGTGCAGGAAAGCACCTCTAGCCATTCCCAGAGTTAGGAGTGTGACATCTTATGTCCCCATTGTCTTTAATGCAGAGGAAAATCTCCAGAGCAGAGATGAGATCTTGGATTTCCCTGGGGAAAAGCCCATCCCACGTGGGTTTGTCTGCTGCTGTTGTTGTTTCGTGGCCTTGAGGAGATGGCAAGACCGTCTTTTTAGGGAAGTATTGATATATTATGATGAACAAATGATGTACTTGGAAAGAACATGAGTGTGCAAGCCTCTGCTTCTGTTTTAGGCCTGGATAAGACTTTGGGTGTCTGAAACCGTTGGATTTTTCCCCCAAAATGTATGATGTTTTATGCAAAATATTATTGCTCTTTACAAACCATACCTTGCTTGGTGATTATAAAGGTGTAGTATTATGGTGAGTGGCCCAAGGTAGTCTTGTGTGGCTACGTTAATTAGGGCAGGATGAATCTAGGACTACTTTCATCTGGGGCTGCAGGAGGATTTTACACTGGAGGTAGTAGTAGGTGGAATGCAGACAGGCAGCTGTGCAGGTGCTTGTAGGGATCAGGTCTAAATTGTCCGGAGGCATCGGTAGTGTAGGCAAGCAAGGACCATTGAAACCTGTAGGTCAGTGTGTCACAGATAAGACAGCTGTATCTATGGGCTATATGTTGTGTGGCACTTAAGAGCAAGTAGGAGATGAACAGCAGCTCTCCAAGGACAAGTCAAGCGATGCTGCTTTTCTCATCAAGCCTGTTTAACCTTAGGAGAAGGGCTTTGGGTAATGCTTCTGTAAATAATGCTTAACATCCTGAAGGTTATAAGGATGTTTGTCTCTCATGTGGGTGCTAAGGAAGGATTCAGCTGTTTTGTTTTTCAGTGGCTGGTTCTAGCAGATGGAGGCAGCTTGCTCTTGACTTGCCACCTGCAACAGCTGTAGGTTACAGTGGCAAGGGCTGTGAGATGGCAGGAAGATTAATGAATGGTAGGGGGGAGTTGGGGGCATACAGAAAGAGAGTGAGTGCGTATGTAGAATCATAGAATGGGGTTTTTTTGGAAAAGACCTTAAAGATCATTGAGTTCCAACCTCCCTGCCATGGGCAGACACCTCCCGCTAGACTGGATTGCTCAAAGCCTCATCCAGCCTGGTCTTGAACACTTCCAGGCATCCATGTTTTCTCTGGGTAACCTGATAAATGGCTTTTCTCAAAAAAAGACATAGTGGAAAATGGCAGTGATGCAGAATCTCATGGAGACTTCTGCTGTTGGCGAACAGGAGGTCAGTAAATCAGGAAAAAAGGTTTCTTAGTCTTCCTTCTGCAAACACCAACCAAGAGAGGGAAGTGCTTGGTGAATCCTACAGTGGGGTGAGTTCTTGTTTGCTTGCTTGTTTTAAAGTCCACAGATAATGAAAGCAGGAGGTAAAGTTCTGCATGGGTGAAGACAGCACAGCAGATACACTGAGTCATTTGTTGAGGATCATGAACATGCATCAAAAAAGTGAGGATGGCAGTTCAGGATGCCCAAAATAGATACTAGCAGAAAAGGAAGATAATTTTGTCAAATGAACTGTGATTCTTTATGTAACCAAATAAACTACATGGATTACTTCAAAATCAGTCAAAATAGGAACAAGGATTTGCAGCAGAAGAGTTTGGCTAAAGTTATGATTGTTTTTATGTGAAGCTGTTGTGCCAATACAAACTGAATTTCATACTGTAGGATTGAGAGTAAGATAAATACCTCCAGATGAAAGCAGGAGAGAAGTAACTGCTCCTCACTTAAACTTAAAAAGAAGAAGGGATAACTTCTCCCAGTGAAGGTGTATAGAGAATTCTCAGAATAGGAAAATAAAAGATGGAAATGTATGAGATGTCAGTGCTTTTTTTTTAATTTGAAGTGAGAGGATTATTCTGGGTTCTTTAATTTTATAACATGATGAGTGTCTTATGAATATCACTCACTTTAAGCTATTAGAATAGTAGCCATATAAGTAAGGTATGCAGCCTCTAAGGCAGCAGTCAGGGGAAAAAAGACACCCTTAGATCTATTGCTCCTTTCCAATTTCTTTTGATTTTCTAGGGTGTCACCAGTAAATTTGTAGTTGCAAAAACTCAGTCCTGTAGAAACATCGGAGAGCTTTAAATGTTTGGTGTTTTTTTTCTGGCAGAATATTGATAGTATTTTCAGCTTTAGACTCTTTGCTGTTTGTAGTGAGAATAGGTAGATTTTAGAAACAATTACATGATACTGACTTAGCTGTTGCTTGTGTAATACTGGAGTCTCAGAGCATCTCTCAGCTTTGTGGTGGCTCCAAAGTAGCTCTAACGCAACTTCAGTATGAGTCCTCATTACCCTAGGTTGTATTGACTTCTGGAAGTAAAGTGATGAAAGAAGTGAGAGATTACATTAGTCACAGATTAAGAGAAATACCAATTCCAATAGAAAGTAGGTATCTCTTTCTTACTTACCTTCAGCCTGTAATGTTGTGCATCTCTGATTATCAGCTGGTTCTGTGACTGGACATGAGATCTACAAGGTGTTACAGATTTCTGGACAGAACACTTCTCCGTGGTGAAAGAAAGAGTGAGCTATTTCTGCTAGAGAAATGGTGGAGACTTCTGTTTTCAGCTCCAGGACAAAATGTTCTTCACATTGATGCTGAAATCACCCTTGGAAGCACTCAAGGTCAGGTTGGATGGAGCTTTGAAGAAGCTGATCTAGCGGGAGATATCCCTCCATGGCAGGATTGTTGGACTGGATGGTCTTCAAAGGTCCCTTCCAACCCAATCCATTCTGTGATTCTAAATAAGAGAAGATAGTATGGAGGCAAGTTGGAGATCTTTGATAATTTTTAATTTTTGGTTATTTCCTTTGAATTAGAACTGGCTCTTTCATGTCTTCCAGTGTGTTTTTGTGACAAAGCTGCCATTGCTGTGGGATGTCAGGAGAGGTTAGATCCAGTGGGCAAATGGCTTCCTCTAAGAAGATGAGTGATGAAGAGATCTGGTGGTGGAATTGGTGTGGCCCATGGAGCCCTTCTCACTGACTGAAAGGAATTAATTTTTCTGGACTTGTGTGTCAGATTTACTTGGTCTGGATTCAAATCTGTACCCTGTACAACTTTGAAAATAGATGCACCAAACAGCAATTTAATAGACTGAGCCTATGTAAATGGTGAAATTACTGAGAGAATAGGAAATGCTGGATTTAAGAAGGAAAGATTAATGTGGCAAATGGAGCCTCGTGGAAAAAGCCTGGTTTTATGGGACTCTTTTAAAAAAAAAAAAAAAAAAATCTGAGGTATTGGCAGGCATCCTCTTCAGTTAGCAAACTGCAGAAGCGTGTCTCTGCAAAATGAGAAATATGTTTGCTTGGCCAGCTTTTCTGAACTGAAGCTTTAAAGGTGTTGAGAAATACTGTAGAATGCACAAATGAGCATGTTGTCAGGAAAATCACTTTGCAACACGTGAAATTGTACATAGAAAGCAGCTGCAGTGGCCATGTGAAAACAAGAGTGAAGCTGGTTAAAAGCAGCTGGCCCTAAGAAAGATGTCTTTTCTGTATATGTAAGAACTTAGACCATTCTCCAGGTTTGCTAGAGGCTGTTTATACACTGTGATGCACCTCATTCAGTCATAGTAACAGTCCCAAACTTATGAATGTTGAGATTTTGGGGACAAGAATTAGGAATGGGTTTTTTGTTCTTTTTGTTTGTCTTAATTGCATCATATGTATTCCTTCGTATGCAGTGGAGTGAGATGGAGGTGGGAATGGTGAGGAGAGAGGGGAAGAATCTGCTTTTTACCCGAGCTAAAGCTGTGGGTTTTTTTTTTTTTTGTTCTTTTTGTTTGTTTGGGGGTTTTTTTTGTTGTTGTTGTTTCTTTTGTTTTCCTGAACTGATTGTGTCATTGAACTAAAGGGGGGGAAGAGTTAGGGAAAGAGTAAGTCCTTGGAAAGAGATGAGCAAACAAGAAAGGGAAGCTGCAGGAACTGATGAAGGACCAAAGTAGTGGCTTTTGGTGTGGGGCTAATGGGAGGTAGAGTGGGCCACAGCATTCAGAGGCTTCCTGGTTAATATGAGAGCTGGTTTGGTTCCCACTTGCCAACATGCCATTCAGAAAAACAACAAATAATAACAGAGAAGACCCAAGGGCAGCAAGACCCAAGTGCACTCACATAATGACAGGGAATAAAGTTGCTCTTGAAGTATTGCAAGTGCTGTGGTGGCAGTGCTAGGGTAGTGCCTGCTTTTTCTGCGTGGGGGATACTGGAAATACACATCAGTGGGTTTCCTAATTCACATCTGAAGAGCCTGTGCTTCTTCAGGGGTATGGCCATGTTCCCTGGGTGTAAGAGCAGGTCTTTGCCCAGAGCTGTACACCTGTGCAGCATCTGGCCCTTTTCTCCTGGCTCCATCTCTCTTCCCACTCAGTAGGAGAAGTAGCTCCATCCTTGCAGATGTCTGGAGAGCATGGCTTACTGACCCAGAGGTTCTTGGGTGCTGGAGTAGAAGTGATGTACAAATAGACAAAAAATTGTGGAATGAGGGAGGGGGGGAAAAAAAGTGTGTTAATCTTGGATTTACTGGAAGTTTAAACAGCGAAGCTCTTGCTGTTTACACAGTAGACAGAGGAGTATCTATAAAGGAAATAAACTACTGTATGTCAAAGTCTAAATTGCCACTGGGGGATTTTTTTTTTTTTTTTGAAACAGCAGTGCTTTAAAGAAGTCAGGTCCTTTAATTTGCAAGCAGCAGGGACATTGCATAGTGGAGTTTCACGCTTGATACAAGTGGCTATCCACTTCTGTCACTAGCAGCTTTCTGCAGGGGATAGTGTGTTATTTCAGTCAGTGTGTCCTGACCCTCACTGCAGCTAAACTGAATTATTCCTTCATAGTTTTGTAATATTGCTTGGATTTATAGTAGTGAAAAGTCTTGTAGTTTGCATACACTCTGGGGCCTTCTTTACTGACTCCTTTTCTTAGATACTTAGAGGTAACTTTTCTTCAGGTTTTTAAAGACTTAGTGCTTAGTGAAGTGTAGGATGTACACAGATGGCTGTATGCAGGCAAATTGTAGATTTCCATGGTTTATCCTTGTGTCTGGGCTTCAAGTTAAAGTTGTTGGTTTGGTTTTTTGGCTTTTTTTTTTCTTCTTTGACATATTTGAAAATTTGAGCTGAGATTGCTTCCTCATCAGTAGCAAAAGTGCAGCAAGTAAAGAAAGGCTTCCATTCGCGTATGTAGTTGTGTGGTCTTCAAAAATGCAGGTGATACCGAAGTAATGAAGTACAGACTCCGTTGCATTATCTGCTTTCATTTCACTCTATAAGAGAATAGGTAACTTCAATGGAAAGAAGAAAAATCCTGCAAAACTGTGAAGATACAGAACTCAGTATTGTTCATCTTGCCCAAGTATAACCTGTAGAAGAAACTGCTGATTCAAGCCTACACCTGCATTCTCTGTAACACTTAGAAGTTCCTTCTGTCATGTTGCTAGCTCTTCCCTCTTAATTAGTCTCTGTGTATAATTCCATTCTACTTTTTTTGTGGCCTTGTTACACGGCCCTTTCTTGTTTGAGATTTGAAATCTAAGCAGGTGATTAGGCAACAGACTTCTCCAAATTCCCTTAACAGTGACTGACCTCCTCTAGCCCCATCTTCCCATCTCTGATATAAATTAAGGATGCAATAGTGTGCAAAGGAAGATAAAGATTGGGGAGCATGGGGGTGTACATGGAGGCTTTCCCTTTCCATCCCTGGGACAAGGTGTCTGTATGAATCTAGGAAATGGTCCTAGTGGTCATTCTTCTCGTATTCAAATATTGTTGATAATACTTGAACGAGAATAGCATTCCTGTAAAGGGATTAAAACTAGAAGTTATATTAGATGGGCTTGAGACAGTCTGGGTGCGATTTAGAGGTGCAGAGTTATTTCATGTCACTTACTGAAATAGTAAAGTTAAGCTGAAAACTTACCCACAGGGTATCTGAAAGTTGGTACTAAAAATGTGTGTCTGCTTTTGAAACAGTTCAGCCACAGGTATTAGTTGTCATATGGAGACATTGAAAAATGGTGTGGCTATGTTTTTGTAAATAAACATAGGATAGTTACAAGAGGTGTTCTTTGTAGATGGCTATCCTTAAACATTCTCACATGAGAAAGCTGGGGTCAAATATTACCCTTCCACATCTGGGAGTAAACAGAGAGGCAACCAAAAAATTTATTAGCTTTATATCCAGTGCCTTTTTACTCACAGGCATAAAGCTTGGTTTATTGTGAATGCCAAGATGATAGTTTTCCTTTTTCAAAAAATGCTTCCTTCATTATCATCTGTACAAGCTGTGAGTGGTATGAGATGCACCTCACATCATATCACATGAAAGAAGTATTAATTTTACCTGGATAATGGTTTCAAACAGATAAAAATGTGATTCGGGTTTTAACTCTTGCAAATTGTAACAAAGCGGTGACACGGAGCTCAAATCTCAGGGAGGCTGACTTTGGGGAGTGTGTGATTTGTCAGTGAATTCTACTACAATGAAGTGAGGAAGAGCAATTTTCGCTCCAGACACCAAATGTATGGACAGTTAACATGTACCCGTTTAGTGCATTGGTACTCTGTTAAACTGAAATTAGAAAAGTGAAGTTTTAAAACTATTTTTTTCTGTTTTTGTGCTGACTTACATCAGGGATACCATGCATCTAAGTGGATTATTGCTGTTCAGCAAGTGTTTCAGAAAGTGTATAAATACTATGATCAACCCCTTTGCTGAGATCTTTCATACAAGTTTGTTATAATTAAATCAGTACCCAAAACATACTCCAGTTTTGCTCACCAGTAGTGCCTGATCAGAAGGCCATGGAGAATAACACAGGGTACATGGGTGGTCTCATTGAAGAGAAGCTGATCTCCTCATTTGGGCCCATCCAAAGACTCAGTGACTGGGAATTGTTTAATCTGCTTGGAGAGCACAAAAGCTATTCTGTTATGTTAATCAGTGGTTCTGCATCATCACAGAGTTGAGCTATGCTTTTCTTGTTCCGTTGGAGAATACTGTCCATAAATGCACCATAAATGTTTCACTTTCAAATAATTTGTCTTATGTTTACAAGACCTAGTCAGAGATCAGGATCCCCTTATGATAGGTGGTCCACAAACAAATTCCTAAGAGTCTTAAGTTTAAGACAGCTTTCTGTTGATGGACACAAGCAGAATAACTGGGGACCACATGGGAGAGCAATGAGGGCAATACTTACCACCAAAAAAAAAAAAAAAAACCACCAAAAAACCCCCCAAAACAACACAACAAAAATTACCAAAAATCCTCCAAACAAGTCAAAATGTGGGGAAAAAATGAGCCCAGGTTTTCAGCACATCAAGCATTGGGGAAAAGTCAGTTTGAAGGTGGATGAATCTCTCTTGTGACTACAAAATGCACTGTACTGTATTTCTGTGTGTGTATATATATGTAAAAAGTCTTTTTTTTGTGTGTTTCACCCATCCTTCATTTGATTTGTCGCTGCGCTGTACAAGAACTACCTTGTTGTTTCCTGAATGTTTATGTCATTTCAGTACAACCGGTGCTTCCACAGCAAATGACCCCACAGCAGTGATGGTTCACTGCTCTCGCTGGCTCTGTGCTCCTCTTGACCTACTCTTGTTTCTCCTTTCTACTCCGAAAGCAGCTCCTTGCATCAAATCTGTCTGAGATGCATCGGGTTAACTTCTTCCCTTACCTTTTAAAACCCTTCACAACCCTTTATGGTTGGGGTTTTGTGGTTTTTGTTTGTGTGTGTGTGTGTGTTGGTTCCCTCCCTCCCTCCCCTCTTGTCTTGTCCTTGTTATGGCCATTCATTTTCCTCCTGTATCACCTTACTGGTTGGTATCCACCCCTTATCCAGATACATGCATACAAATGTCATCTCTGCTCAAACTTTAAATTTTTCCCTTATTGTGTGATGAGTATCTTCTGGTCTCTGTCTCTCTACTCTGCCTGTCTGTCTTTGTAGGCTTTGAGTCCTCCTGGGCCAGGACTTAATCTGGAGTTGGGTATAATGATGTGTACTTTAAAAGCAAAAAAAAACAACAAACCACAAACAAACCCCAAAAACAACCAAGCAACCTGCTGACTAACCCATCAATAAAAGTTAAAAAGGATTTAAGATTGCCAGAGGCTGGGTGAGAATGGGAGAGTTGAGAGCACTGAGGTAAGGACCTTACTCCCCAGACCCACTGAAAGTGGGAGAACACATCAGCTACTCTGGTGGCAGTCACTGTGCTTCTGGCAAACTTCTCGTGCTGGTGCTATAGCCTGCTGTATAGGCTGGGGGTGATGCTTGGAAGCAGGAATCATCCCCTGTTGGGCAGGAAGGGGAGGTTTTCGGGCAGCTGTGTCACCTCTGAAGGAGAGGGCTCCCAGCACAGCACTGCAGTGCAGCAGCAGTGGGAACAGGGAAAGGTCAAGTGTGATGCTGTCTGGTCAGCAGCTGAGATCAAAATAAAAATAAAAAAAAAAAGGGGGGGAAGAAAAAGGGGAAAAGACAGTGTTAAAGGGTTAGTGACATCCAGCAGGTTTTTGCAGAAGTCTGGAAAGTTTATGAAGTTGTTGATAATAGCATGGAAATCCTCATGCTTAACAAAGCTTTAGTAGGCTATCAAGTGACATTAGCTGCTGACACAGTGCTTAACTCTTATGCCACATAACATGTATAGCTGAACAAGAAATATAAAAAGTAGGCTTCTTAAGGTCACATTTTTGGCTAAAAATGCCATCAAAGAGGTTAGATGCTTGCTTTCTGCCTCACTGCGTATGTAAAGATATCTTAAGGCATGACTGATTTGCCCAGGACTGGTTCTGGGGCTGGCCAAGGCGTTTTCTCTGATGTGCTGTAATGGTTTGGTCCCTGTGGTTCTGCGGTGCCGGTGCTTTGTGTGCTGGAGCTCCTGGCATCCTGCGACTCAACCTCTGAGCGACCGTGCTTCAAAGTTTGTTTCTCCCCCTCGGATTCACGCGGCAGCTGGGGCACTGAAATTGAATCCCGCTACGTTGGAAGTAAAAGAAAGTCAGTCGTGGACTGTTTTTAGAGAAAACATCACAGACAAAGAATTTCCTCAAGGAGCCCTGGACAGGATTTGGTACTTCCGTACATCTTTGGGGGAGGGAGCGGGTGAGAGAGGGGAGACAGCATCGGGTGTGCGAGGGCCAGCATGTATTTCAGGGATCACATGTTTTCACCGATGGTAACTGACAGCTTTGTTTTTCAGATGTATTATTAGAAAATGGGGTAAAAACCCTCCTAAAGTTGCTTGGAGAGTTTCAGAATTAAAAATTTGTTCTGGGGTTAGGTGGTGGCTGTGCTGCATCTCTGGTTTTCACCTCCATTTTTCTGTGATGTTGAATTGCCTTATGTGTGTGTGTAACTTCAGTGGGAATTAGAAACTTGGAAAAGCTCAAAGTCGAACTTTTCCAGAACATAACCTCCACTGTCTCAGGCATGAGCAGGCTCTGGCAGATAGATATCTTACTTGGCAATTACTTCTGCTCAGCAGTAACAAACATAATAAAGGTACTAAAGAGCTTTTAATGCTCACTTTGAATAAGTTGATAAAATGTGATGGAAAGAAGCCAGAGGAAATGAATCAAGTGCAATTTGTTAAAGGTACTGCAGCAAATCATGGTAGTTTGAGTGTTGCCCATCAGCCTTCTCCTCCCCTCTTCTATTCGAAATTACCCTGCTATGCTGTGGAGGAGTGGAAATACTTCATGAGTCTGATGGGGTGTATTTTTCTATGCAGTCTCCCTCAATCGTCATCATCCTGTTACACTGAGTTTTTGGCAGCATTCTCTGAAGGCTTCACGTTGTCAATGGGGATCAGTCAGAGCCAAGTGCCTTGGTTGCTCCTGTGCAGACTGCAGGAAGGTGTGCTGGTGGTGGCAGATGCCCCTCACCATGCTCTGTGCTCATAAACATCAGAAAAGATGTTAATTTCCAAGTGTGCTTTGCCAGAAAACTATTGAACCTCTTTGGTTTTTACTTAATTTTGCCTTGAAAGACAGGCCTTAGATGTAAATATTAAAGGTCCTTCCCCTGGTGGTCCTTGACCTGTGTCTGCATCTCCCTCTTTCTCCCCTGAGGAATTGAAATCCTAAGCATTTTGTGCAAATGGTGTTTTCTCTTGGTGGTTCTCTCCCGAGTGCCAAGTAGTTCTGTCACCTTGCAGACTGTGAGGGTGGAAGTTGTGTCCCCCGTGTTCAGTCACTGCTGTTGGGCATCTGGTTTAGCCTAGTTGCGTAGATGTCCTTTATGAGCAGTGGCAGACAGAGATCTCCAAAAGGCATTTCCTTCCAACAGTTACAGAAATGGATCTTAAAAGAGGATAAATTGCTGTCTGGAGGTGGTTGTCTCTTTACTTGACTACAGAGGGAGCCTTGGACCGTTATCTTTAGCTAAAAGTGTTAGGATAGATAACGTTTGGTGAGCTGAAATCCACCCTTAGTTTATAGCACAAGTCAAATAGTTGAGGTAGACTTTTTCTGCATTATTGAGGAGAGTAATGCAGAAAGTGTTGAGCAAATAAGCCCCAAGGGAGTGATGTAGTCGTGGCATCTGATGTATCCCCACAACAAGGCTTGAGTAAAGGATAAAGGTTTCTTGAAACCTTGATTTGCATAATATGCAAGGGATGGTTATTAAATCACTCAGGCACTGAGGTAATAGCATGTGAACACACGTGTGTAAATCTTCTCTTTCATCACCCTTTTCTTTCCTTCTGCTCTGAATTCCTGTCCTCCTGTTCTATGATTTAGTGGAATTACTCAACAAAACACTTGGTTGCTTTTTTCTTTATTATTTTTTTTTTTGATTCTGAGTTTCTTCCCCGCTCCTGATCTGTTTCCCTCTAAATCAGGCTTATTCCTTCACGTCTTCTCTTCAACCACCTGTAAGTGTATTCAGTCTTAACTAGGAAAGGAACATGAAATAGTCTTCCTCTCCTCGCTCTGAGAAGTTTATTTGGCAAGTTCATGAATTTCCTTTATTCCCAAGAGCAGCTCATAAAGGATAGATTTCTTCTCCCATGTGCAGCAAATATGAGGTGATTGCCAGAGCATTGTTCTTCTAAATAGCTTATTTTTCTCTGTGGATGGACCCTCCCCCCACCAACTATTTTTAGATCACTGATTAAGTGATAAATTAAGTTCTTGTTCAGGCATCCCTGAGGTACCCAGTAAGGTAATCCAGTACCACTTGGTCAGTGGGTTTGGTATTCCGGGCAGAGCACCAGCAAACTCGTACACTGAAGCTCAGATGAAAAACGTAACCCAAGTTTTTCTTGGAGTCTGTGGGGAAAGCCCTGGCCCATCCCATTTTCCATGCAATGTCGCCAGTTTTCAGCTGGGCTGTTTCAGGTGGCAAGGAGGAGACGGATCACTACGCTGCAGTGATTGGATCAGTGTTCATGTGTCCAGAAGCAGGGCTGTGCAGGGGTTTCGGGGGCAATCTTGAATACACAGCTGTAAGAGGAGGTAAGCCAACAAGCTCTGCTAAGTTGGAAATTACTGGACCCCCTCGCACAGAGAAATGAGACATCTGGGGATCCATCGTCACCTACCCCTCCAGCTCCTTCGAGGCGTGAGGTATGTGTTCCTTGCTTCTCCAAGCAGGTGGAAATTTTCCTTGTTTCTCCAAGCAGGTGGTGTGTAGGCTTGGCCAGGCTGCCTTGCTGCCTCCCTGAGGAGGAACTCTTCTCCCTTTCCCCTCTTCCTCTCTGGTTGCAGCTGCCTGTCCTCCACACTCCTACGGCTTTGGGGGGGAGCAGAGCCAACTTCCTGTTCAGTGAGGGAGGCTCTTGCTGACACTGGTTGCCGTGGCAACCAGGAGTCAGCTGACCTGGTTGTTTACCCCCTGGGGGGGTGGGCAGGTCAGGTGATCCAAAACTGGCCAATAGGGTGTTTCGTCCCATCTGCCCTGACCAGGATAAAAGCTGAGGGGTGGCAGGGGCTGGGTTGGCTCGTCTTTGATGGGCTACTCCTTTGATGGTTCTCTTTCTTTGATGACTGATGCCTGAGGAAGACCTTTGTAGTTCGTCTACTTATCAGTGTGTTCGATCCCTATCAGTGTGTTCTGGAATCCAGTTCCCATTCCTCCCCGATCAGGAACCAGTCTGGAACTTATTCATAGAAAAGGTAGAACCTGTGAAAGTGTTCATAGAAGTCAGTTAATGCAGAAGACCCCTCTCACAGGGTAGCCCTAAAGCATTAGGGTAAGTAATGACTCTTTTGTTAAAAGTAGAAATGCCTCCTTAGGATCCCCTTCTTGCGGAGGTGTTTACCTGTAAGCACAAGTTGAGGTTGTTGCTCTGTTCAGTTGGGTTTCTGTCTTTGCTGTGTGCTTTAAAATAAGCTTTAAAAATACTACAAAAGGATTTCTTCCTTCAAGTTCTTCCAGGAATGTTGGGGTTGTAACAAGTCTAAGGGCTCTATCTGGTTTTCATTCATGCATTGGGCTATCTCTCTCCAATTTGCAGTTCTACTCTTGAGGACCTTCCTATTGCTTTTCTGCTGACCGATCTACTAAGTTTTCCTTGTCATGTGGCAACCTATCTGCTTTATTTGCTTTATTTTTGTCGGGGATCTGCAAATGGTTCATTGGGGTAGAAAAGACTCTTTTGTTGTGGCTATTGCCAGTCAACAGCAACAGGCTTGGAAGATGGCCCAGATCCCAGCTGGTCAGGCCCTAACGCGGCCAGCTTCCATGTATGTGGCACCCCACTAGTCTTCCAGGAGACCGATGTTCTCAGCTCAGTGCTGGCAGACCCAGACCCTTATCCGTGTCTTACAATGGTCACTAGGTCTTTTGTGGTTATATGTAGTGCTTCAGTATGAGGTAGGATGTCAGAAACAATTTTTGCTAGCGGTGGGGGGAGGGCAGGTCCCTCTGAGATGCATATAGTCAATTTGCTATTGACCAATATGCCCAGTCTGTGTAGCAAAACTAGAGGAAGAAAGTGCTGTCCACTGTTGTCTTAGTCCAGCTTGCTTTATAAGATGAGAATAGTTTAACGGTCCTTTTTGGTGGGAAGGAGTATGAAGGTATATGTAACCATGAGGTAGGTGACCAGGACACCCTGCTGTGCTACTGTGATGCAGCTGCTCTTCAGACCAGTTCCATGTCCAGTTACTTCCTGCTTCCTGGCATCTAAGAAACGTGTAGACGTGGCTCTTCAGGGCATGCTCTAGTGGCCAAGATTATTGGTTTGTGGTGGGGTGTTGTGCGTGGGGTTGTGGGTGTGGAGTTTAGTTGGTGGGTGGCTTGTTTGTTTGTTGGTTTTTGTGTGTGGGGTTTTTGTTGTGTTTTTGTTTTTTGTTTTTTAATGTGGTTGGACTCGATCTCAAAGGTTCCTTCCAACCACTAAGATTCTGTGATTCTGTGATCTCCTGATGTATCTAGAACTCCTTTGGCTTCTTGGTCTTTCTTTCAGTGGTGCATTCCTCAGTCTTTTACCCTTAGGAGCTCCTGCTTTCTCATACATCCCTTTCCAAATGTCTTGATTCCCTCTAAGAGGAGGTTTTGGAATGATAAAAATGATGAAAAATTTGGAACACTATGTTACCAAATACGGGATGCAGGCAGAAAGTTCCTACCCAGATGAGTTATACTGCCTTTCAGTGGCAGCAGAAAAGCTTCAGAGAATAAACACCTAAAAATCAGACAGTAGATGTCGATGAGTGATGAGATTGGACTCCAGGCCTGTCCAAGTCAAATATGTTCAGCTGCCTCTCCATAGTAAAATTGCTGTCTCTGTGACATATGTTGGATTTTGTTCAGCCACCTGTATGTAACAAACAACTCCATCTTAAAAATTAACAAAGCACAAACCACAAAAAAAAAAAAAAGTATTTGGAACTAAAAGAGGCCTACAAGAGAGATGGGGAGGGACTCTTTATCACGGAGTGTGGTGATAGGACAAGGGGTAATGGTTTTAAGGTGGAGGGGAGATTTAGATTGGATATCAGGAAGAAATTCTTTCCTGTGAGGGTGGTGAGGCACTGGAACAGGTTGTTCAGAGAAGCTGTAGATGCCCCATCCCTGGAAGTGTTCAAGGCCAGGCTGGATGGGGCTTTGAGCAACCTGCTGTAGTGGGAGGTGTCCCTGCCCATGGCAGGAGGGTTGGAACCTGATGATCTTTAAGGTCTCTTCCAACCCAAACTACTCTATGATTCCGCTCCCTGGGTCCAACTCCAGCACTATTCCTCATTTTAGTGTAATTCCCCTCTTTTTGTCCTAAGACTCTCCCTGTGCAACTTCAGGCTATTGATGGCAGAAGAGTAGGCTGGCTGTGCTCCTGCATTGTGCCAACCCACATGTACTCAGTACCATCTGCTAAGGGGAGATGCTGGAAGCACACTACTCCCGAGATGCTGCCGGTAGATGCCCATTTGGCGGGAAGCAGATTAGTCCTTTTAGTACCTTTCAGAAGTGATCTCCTGTGTATGACTTCCATACCAAGCATTTATGTGCTGTTGTACCAATACTTTTAGGAGAACTGTCATAAATAAGCAGATTTGTCTATTGAAACCACCCATGTCTTTGTTTCTGGACGTAAATTGTGAGTTAAAACTTCTGATAGTCTCTTAGTATTTTTGTCTTTGAATAAGCAATCTACCACATCTCTGAAGCATCTGAAGAGCTGATTTGGAAAATGACCTATAAGGCACCAAGATGGCTAATTTAGGTTTGAAATGAGTTTATACGAGACACCTTTTTTGCCTTACGGAGCCTCCTCTTGTATTGGCACCAATGACTGCTATCAGAGCAGTGTGACTTGCGTCCTTGGTAATCTGATCCTGAAAAGTGTGGAGTAGTCACGGGCCAAAAAAGCCATGTTGACTGTACCACTTGATCCATAAACGCAATTCTAGGTCACAGAATCACAGAATGGTAGGAGTTGGAAGGGATCTTCAGAAATCATTTAGTCCAACACCCCTGCGAAAGCAGGCCGGGCAGGAATGCATCCAGGTGGGTTTTGAATATCTCTGGAGGAGACTCCACAGCCTCTCTGGGCAGCCTGTTCCAGTGCTCTGGCACCCCCAAAGTAAAGTTTTTGCTCATGTTGAGAGAGAATTTCCTGTGTTCCAGTTTGTGCCCGTTGCTCCTTGCCCGAGCAAGTTGGGGCAAGGATGCAGCCGTGGGAGCCTTGCTCTTTGGGCTTTGTCTGGAGGCAGGGCTGTGAATTTGTGATGCATCACAAGTGCTTGCACTCTGCGCCTGTCTGTGCATTGAGATGCAAAGCATTGATTGTAAAACAACCCCCAGTGATTTTAGGGTCTTATTGGAGCAAGGCTTACTGACACAGGTGTTCTTATGAAGAACTTACTGGTATGCGTTTTAAGTTGATTTAAAGTTTATTTAACTTAAGTCGTCTTCTTGAGTGTTTTGTAGTATTTAGCAGACAGTATCTCCATCTCCTCCAACTCCTGGGTGCATCACAGGTGTTTCAGGCGCTTCCACTCTTGCAGGCTTTTCTTAACTATCCCAATGAATTTTGGTGTGCCCTGTAGCTCTTTACGTCTCTCTTGCTAGCCTGCCTCTCTAGAGTCTCCCTGTGCTGGGGCGGAATAGCAGCAGTGTGAAATTTTAGGCTTGCTTGTCGGTTTTGAGGGTGGCCTCGGGCAGTGTAGCAGTGTAGAGGTACAACAACAGCACTGGGAGTGTTCCTGTAGCTTGTTTGGAAGGTTATCTCTGCAGTCATAACTTTTTAGGTTTTCTTTTTTCCCATAAGGAAGATTAGATTCTGCAGAACCAGATGACACTCATGAAGGTTTCCTACTTCTCAGGCGTGGGCAGATGTGTGGATTTTTCAGATTTTATGTTCAAAAGAGGTGGTTGGTTTGTTTTGGTTGTTTTTTTTGTTTTGTTTTTTTTTTTTTTCCCTATAGTCAAAATGAAAGTGAACATTCAGACTTGAGAGGGAGGAAATAATAAACCCACCCATTTCTACCCAGGAGCAGACTGCTGCTTCTGCCAACTGTCCTCTTTTGAGAGAGCCAGCAAAGTCGTCAAGTCCATCTATTTTCATCCACTGACGCAGTGCACCGAGGCAGCTGGAGGTGCAGGCACACAACAACCGAGTTGGCGGGGAGGTGGGGGGAGGAAGGAGTTTCATTTTTCCTTTCTTTGCTCCCCCAACAGCAGATTTATTTTATTTTTTTTGTTTTTCCTGCTGATTGACAGCATCACCATTTCAGCCCTGTTGAGGTTTTGGTAGAGGGAGTGATCTGAAGAGGCTGGAGACATCTCAGCCAGAAGTATTGAACGGGCACCTGGGTGTTTGTCATCTAAGGAAGCTGGTCTGAGCCTCACGTGCATGTGCCTTGGTGTCAGGCTGCCATGATGCCATTGTTGGTGACCAGGTCACCACGGTGACATGGTGACCATTGGGGGCTGCAGGCAGGATCCTTGATTTAATCAACACAATGGATATTTTTTGACCAAGTAAAGGTCAGAAATGCCAAGGTATCGAGTCAGCATTAGCTGACTCAATCCTGCAGGAGATGATCAGAAAAAGTGGTACTACCAGAAGTAGGACACACATCATTTATAATTTATCGGTATATAGGAAAACACATTTAATGTCCTGCTGGGTAATAGATGTATCCACTACAGGATCAGCAAAGAGCGATAAGACGCTCTGCTTGCTTATTAATTCACATCTTTTCACCTAGTTAAAAAAAAAAAAAAAGTTGCTTTTGTTCTTTATTGTTCACTTAATCAAGAGCTTTATCTCATGTGCCTTGTATCTGCAGCGTTAGAAGAGTGAATGACACGTAGGATCCTGCCTTGAGGATTACATACTTGCCACCACAGCGTATTTCAAGGTGTACCATGAACTTCATGTTGCCAGCAATTAGTAAAAACTTTTATATCTGAAACGTGAAAACACTAACTACTGACTGTATGCAGCCCGAAGGAGCGCGCTGGCAGCCTCTCCGCTGGCTTAGGGAAGAGGCAGAGGCTGTTTCAGAGGTCGGCACAGAAGCGCTGTCTCACTGCGACGTGTAGTTAATGAAACTAGACAGAGTGGCAGCATGACTGTGTTCGAGGGGGTCACGGTGGTGAAGGAATGCCATGATTCAACCTGATGTAGCAGGGGAGCCAAAGCAGGAAGCTGCTGTGTCTATAAGAAGCGGGGTAATGGCAACTGCTGGTGGTCCTGAAAGATTCCACCATGTTTTTTGGTATGAATAACCCGGGTTAAAATAAAATTTAAATAACAGCAGGAGTCACTTGTGTGAGGAATACATGAGTTCTGTCTCCCAGTAACTATCATGTGTTCACAGAATCACAGAATATCAGGGATTGGAAGGGAGCTTGAAAGATCATCTAGCCCAATCCCCCTGCCGGAGCAGGAACACCTCAATCAGGTCGCACAGGAACACGTCCAGGAGGGTTTTGAATATCTCCAGAGAAGCAGACTCCACAGTCCGTTCCAGCGTTTTGTCACCCTCACCATGAAGAAATTTTTCCTTATATTGAAGTGGAACCTCCTATGTTCCAGCTTGCACCCATTGCCCCTTGTCCTATCATTGTGTTGCGGTGATTTTAAGACAGAAGAGGATCAAAGAATTCCAAAACACCAATTAATTTTTTTTTAATATGAAATTAATGTTGGTGAGAAGTGGGGAAAGAGGAAGGCCACCATCCTGTTGGTTTGTTTCAATAGAAACAGAGAGGATGGTCTCCTTTTCTCTGCTGCTCACTTCATTTGCTTAAAAGTCCTCTTCTGTCAGTGGTTTTGTTCCGTTGCGGATACCAAGTGGTTTTGGTTTTGTTTTAAAATGCTTTCTGAAAATGGTAGGGTGCATAAGGCTGACTGTTGAAATGACATCTCCTCTTAATCTTCTGAGTGCCACACAAATACACCTTGCTCATAGCCTGACCTGAAATTTAGATTGAAACTGATAAAGAAACTCCCAAGTTTTGCAGTAATTTTTATTTTGTACAAGGGGTGCGTTTTTCTGTCTTAAGTGAAGAGAAATCCCTGGAAGTTACATGCCTCAGTCAAGGTTGAGTCTGTCCCACTGTGATGTGTGCATTCCAGTGTAGGTAGGCTTTATTTATGCATAAAGCATTAGAAGCTAAGTTCCCAGTCTTTGGCTGTGATAACAAATGAGGCATATGAGCCAGGATTTTTGGCTGACGTGTTATTGTGAAAAGGTTTAAATTGACAAATACAAATTAAGATTTTTCGGCCAAGCTATTCCAATGCAAATGTGCTTCTCTACTGTGATGGAGGGTTGGATTTTGCTTTTAACCTGCTATACTGTTCTGCATAAGAAGTGGTGCTAGTCAACTTCAAAAAGAAGTTTTGTGTTCTTTGTTGGCTTTTCATTCTGCCTCCTATTAATGTTTTTCTAGTCTTGGCTATCTTTTTATGGTGAACTACTGTGAATGCTTGAAAGGATTCTGAACCTTTATGGTGCCAGGCGTGGTCCTGCCCGTTTTTTACTCCTGTGTAAGTACTGACTTTGAGGAGATCTCTGCCGTTTTATAGCTCTGAACTGGGCTTGCCTTGGATCCTGGTAGGGCTGGCTACCTGGTTGCCAAAGCTCGGTGCTATGAGCTGCTTCTGGTCTGCTCGTGGCATTGCTCCTTGCTGTGCTCGTCACCCCCCCCCCCCCCCCGGGAGTCAGAAAAAGGGCAGCCTGTCCCCGCTGCCCTTTGCAAACATGCTGCAAGCTGGGCTGATGAATTGCAGAAGGGTTGTGGGTGAAATCAGTGCAGAAAGGAAAGCGCAGGGGTCAGGGCGAGGGGAGCGCAGGGTAGGCTGCTACATATATGTAGTTTGGTTCTTAGTTGGTGCTTCTTGGCATCCTGCATCGGGAGGGAAGTTTGAGGGAACTTTAACAGACAGTTAATTCTGAACTTGACTGATGTTATCTTGCTTCCTCCGAGGTCAGGAAAGTGCAGGTTTAAACCGAGTTTTGGTCACCGCTGGGGTTGAATTACAAGCGTGGCATGTGGGTTGGGCTGCTGATGAACTCTCCAGCTGGGGAGGGAGGAACCAAGAGCTCGTAATCTGGCTGGTCTACACCCCATTTTGTAACTGAGTAACTAGATTAGCTCCTTTTGATATCATATCTAGCTCTTGCATGGCATTTACGTGTAAGGTGCAGTTACGGGTGGTGTAGGTTGATGTTGACTTGTTTAAATGTAGTGGTTGCTTTCATAAAATGTCTTGATGGGTTATGGAGGTGATGATGGTAGTCCCCTGTCTTGTGATGTCTTTGTAGAGAATGTGGAATTCCCTTACATACTTTTTTGTGTAGCTTTGTTTGGCGTATCATGTAATGAATCTCTTGGGATCAGCATGTCTAAGAACCCCTTTCTCTTCTTCTTTGATACTGCTACTGTTATGATGAGAGAAATTACTTGAGCTGAGAGAAATTACTCATGCTGGAGTCCCTGTCACATTAAAAGACAGTTATTAGCAACACATTTTCCATGGGGAGCTTTGGACTTTGGGCTTTCTGAATTTGCTCAGACCTGTTTACCGTAGAGCACAGCCCAAACCCCTCGTGCCTAGCCATCTTATGAACAGAGAGGATCACTGAGCATTGTAATTTGTGTGCTAAGAAATGAATTTTGCAGCTGGATTGTTTTTTGTCTTTTGGGGAGTTTCTAGCTGCCTCCTTGTGTTTGTAGATTTACCAGACAGGGGAAGAGCCTGAAACACTGTTGGTGGTTTGTTCCCCATCCACCTCCCCTGTGGTACAGATCTGAAGCTGCTGGGTTGGAAAACTTCAATATTGCAGAGCAATGCAAATGTGTAGGGGGCTGTGATAACCATTAAATCTATTAAAACAAATTAGTCTTGTGATGTCTGTATGGAAGAATTAAAGTTCAGAGCGTTGTTTTTCATTGACACCTACGCTTCTTGAAAGCCACAAGAGTCTTTTAGGTTTCTCGGTTATGTGCTTCACAGCCTTAAAGATGAGCTTTAAGAGAGCAATAGCACATGTAAAATCTAACTGCTCTAAGATGTCTTCAGTTGGATGCTTAACTTCTGAGAAGCTCAGCCTCCTCCCAAAATCCTGGCTGACAGTGCAGGTTTTGTTTTATTTTTTTTGTTTGGTTGGGTTTTTTTCCCTGTAGACTCCAGCAGCTGACAAAGTTGAACTCGGAGGATTTGCAGCGGCCTGGGAGAGCCCTGCAAGGGAGGTAGGGGTGCACTGGGGATCAGCCCCTCTTTTTCCTCCATGCCTATGTCTGTCCAACCCCCAGATACAGATGGAGCATCTCATCTGGGTGAAGAAGCCTGGGTTTGCTTCCTTGTTGCTGTAGCACAAGTCTGGCGATGTGTGGTTGAGTGCAAAGACCTGGTGGTGTTTGTTTGGATCAGGGGAGATGAGAAATCAACAGTTCTGTAGGACAGATCCATTTGAGAGATGGGGGTGTGTGAGTGGGTGTGGGGAAAAAGGTGATAGGGAGGGATGGGCATGCCATGTGGCATGACTGTCTCCTGCCATGTCACATCTCTAGGTGTCCACCAGCAGGAAGGAAGAGGTTTGCAGTCCCTGTGTGCTGCTGGTCCAACCACAGCAGGCAGCAGATGCCTGTGAGAGCGCAAGCCCGTGTCTTTTAGAAGTAGCAGGCACCCATGAGGGGCTTTTCTTTCCTCTTAAGCCAAATTTGTCAGGTTCTCTGATAAACATCATATTTAGCTGCTCCCATCTACCTCTCCAGAGCTTTCCATTCTGGTGTTTAACTTCAACAGGCATTCCAGACCTGCTTGGTTTTAGGCTCAGAGATCTAGAACTTAAAAACGAGCTGATAAACCAGAACAGGACTTGATTTTTGGAAGTGCAAAGTGACATCTCCTCCCTGCCCTGAAGTCTGATGGCAGAAATAAGCTGCATCTTAAGAGCTTGCATATAGACAACAAAGGTACCATCCATTTGCCAAATCAAAGAGTAGTGGGTGGGAAGACAGACAGAAATAGCAGCGAGGAAGGCTCTGGTAAAGTTTGTAAATTGTGATTTGTTAGGGGACACACACACACACAACAAAACCCAAAAACTTTTGAGAGTTGATGGAGAGGAGAAATTCAGCACTGGGTATGGTTACATTTTGTCTTTTCCTGTGCTTCAAAATTGGGCAGAAAACTGTAATTATTGTCTTTTCCAAAGCAAATTCTGCTTTCCAGGCACAGCTCAAGCATGGAAAATCTGATGCTGAATGGTAGGAGCTTTCTTCTGAAAATGACCACGAGAGACTTAATGTGGCAATGCTTGTATGACCCTGTGGTTAAGACGATCTGATTTAATATTCTGTCATAAACCATATTTCCCACTTTTCTTTTTGTCTTTTGTTCTGAAGACGGGAGATTAAACTTAGTATTTTTTGGTGACCATAAATATCTCCTCTCTAAGTGTTTGCATTTGTGGTAGGATGGCCAATTAACAGTTGTGTGACTTTTAAATTACCTACGTTGCCTGAAAGATGAAGTGAAGCTTAAGTGACCTCCTCAGGCGGTGCTGATAGTAGTTACCAAACGTGTTGTGGTTGTGTCTTCCTGTTTGGGGCTGTTTCCCATTTGAACATGACAGGGTTGCAGCAAGAGAATTCCCCAGCTTTTTTTTGTTGGTTCACAGATCCCAAACAGTGGGAATTTTGGACTTTTGGGAATGGCATACACAGGAGGGAGGCAGAATATTCCTTGTGCGATATGTGTGTGTGTGTGTGGTGGAACTAGAAGCTCTGAGCTATGTTTCCAAATACTGCAGTTACGGTTGCCTTAAAATACTACTGCTTTTATGGTGAGAGACAGTTGAAAGGACCATGTTCAGGAGAGTATACCTTACAGCCTTTGGAAAATCTGGATCTCCCTGAATACACTTCTTTTTCCTATCCTTTAGAAAACTGAAGATGCACATAATGAGTGTTAATTTTTATACAGCAAGACATCTTGGATAAGATGAACTGTATCTCCTCTTTTCTCCTCCTTTTTGACTTTTCTCGGCTTCTAGCTACAGAGCAGCTATTTCCTTAATGATGCTCATACTTCTCTAGATCTTGCTGCTCCATCCCTCTTCCCTGAGGTCATTCTCAAATCACCCATGTACTCGTGACTAAGGATAAATAAATGTGCAGATGCATATGGGTCCAAATAGAAGAATGAAATAACTCAGAATCCCCCAAACACTCTGGTGCACATGTGGTTTTTCCCAGGAAAGGTTTAAGAGAGACTAAGCTTAAGATGACAGATGTTAGTTATATTTCTTTGTGTCGTTTTGGAAGATGCTCAGGTACTACAGAGCAAAGGACCTGAATTAATTCCATTTGCTTAAATATCCTCGTACATTTTACATTTTACTTTCTGTATGGTTGGCGGACTTGGGATTGTTTTATAACTGTGTGATCTTTTTTCCTGCCTGGGGCAACCAATTTAAATATACTAATAATTCACGTAGCCCTTCTTGAGACACAGATAAGTTTTTTTTCTTACCTAGGAACATACACTCAAAAAAAGCAGCAGAATGTTATAAGAGGGGCTTTCATCTTGGTATGTCGGTCTCTGCAGTTGTGAAACTCTTTATGAAATAATCACCTAAAATTTGTGGCAAAAGATTTGACTTCTTAATACCAAAGCATTTCCATTTACCTACTCTTTGTCAGGACAATGGCATTTATTTTGATTTCAGAGCAGCTCAGTTTTCAGCTGGAAGAAGTCTGAAGCTGTATTTTTGATTTGGGACAAGAAGCTGGAAGGCTAGAGACGTATAGTAGCTTCCTATAGGAAGCTCAACTCTTCTGCACCTCATTGTGTGCTTTAGTAATTTGAAATGTTAATGCTCTGGAAATGATTGCTTTGTAAATTAATTAAATTTCGAGATTGTTTCATGAAGGTGGTCTCATGCAGATTTTATATTTTTCATATACATAAATTTATATATTCTTAATTCTGTAATACATATACATATATTTAATGCCTTATATTTTTAAAAATGTTTTAGCAATGAAGGATACTATTGAGAAGAGAAGGACTTTTAATTTTTAAAATTAAAAAACAGTCTTACAAGAAAGCTTACAACCTGCTCTTGATATATTTCCTATCTTGGCTTTTGGAATTCAACATGTCTTAGTTGCTCTTTTGGGTGTTTGTTGGTTTTTTTTTTGTTGTTGTTGTTGTTGTTGTTTTTTTATTTTCAGTCATTATTGAGGGACATGATACATGTTTCAGTGCAGGGAAGTGATGAATGAGAGCTGGTGAGGCAGGAACAAGTCTGAAGTCTTAACATTTTTTAAAGCTTCTCATGGGTTATAAATATTTTCTTTTCAGAACACAAATAATCTGTTTTGTTCTGCCTGTTGGACAAAATGAGTTAAAGCAGAGAACATCTTCAGACCATCAAGATGAAAGTTTCTGTAGTTAAATTCACGAGATAATAACTCTTTGTGGTGGTATTTGATGCTTGTGCAAGGGCTACATACTTGCAATGACCTGACCCAAACTGTTGGGCCTATCCCGTTTGCCAGGCACACCCCCACTATGACAGTCAGGGAAACCTTAGTTGATCATTTTGGATATGCTGCTGCCCAAAGGTACTACTGATCAGATGCCTGCATTTCTGAGTAGAGATTATCCATGAAGTCCAGTAATGTCCTCCTAATGTGTTCCCAGGGGCAAAGCTGCTACATTCTTCAACTTCAGTACTTTGAGGTTCTCTCCCATGATTTTGTGATTTTTTTTTTTTT
>VXBJ01003446.1:4692-75176 GCA_013400055.1 Nycticryphes semicollaris
CCCAAAAAAAAAAAAAAAAATATAAAAAAAAAAAAAAAAAAAAAAAAAAAAAAACAACCTGCAAGTAGGTGTTACCTCAAATTTGTAATTATTGTTTGTAAAGAAAAGCAAAATAAAGCACAAATTATAGATATAATGCATAACTTATTGTAGTGAAGATGATAAATTACTGCTTGAGTCTATCAAGGGTTACAATATATTAAGGAATTCCCACTATATGAAGTTCATTCCGCATCCAGACCAGGATGACTCTGAAAATTGCACAATAGCTTACATAGCAGTTTCCAGCTTGGCACACAGGGAATTTTCTGAAAAGATCCATTGGTCTCTGTCATTAATGTAGTTGGAGAGGGCAACCAGAGGGGTCCTTATTATCTTAAGATTTTTCAAATGTGGAGGGATGTTATTGATTTAAAAATTCTAATTCTCATCAAGTTATTAGATCAAATGTTATCTAAAAAACCCAAAAATAATTTATGTAAAATAGTATTCCACTTCAAAATAACAGAATCCTCATAGTTACATTTGCATTGCTTAGCGTTCCCTTCTTTCCCTTCTAAAAAAAGTTACATTTTACATATTTTGCTGATAAAGATACCTTTTTTTCTTTTTGATGAGATATCCCCAGACTAAATATTTGTGTATACAATGTTAGACATTTCAGCTAACTGCTAGCTGAAATCAGCAAAATTAACTCTTTTTATTTGTGATATCTTAGCTTTTATGCTTTCTCAGTTGTCTTTCCCTATTTGTTTCATAATCACTTAAAAAAAAAAATAAAAAATTGAAAAGTTTAAGGTTTGGAAGGCTATTCCAGTAAATGTCTTACACCCACGCTGTACACATTGACAATAGGCATTAATTGTACAGTTATTCTGTAATTACAATATAACAAAATAATAGTAGTTGTTTTGACTATCCAAATGTTACATAGAAACATGTATTACTAAGTTGAACTAGCAGTTAAAATTTCAGCAAAACCAGAGCATATAAAATAACATCCACATTTATATAGTCCTTTACGGAATAAAAAAAACATATGAGTAGATTTTTTTTTTTTTAAGTATTTTTAAAAGTTAAAAAACCATTTATGGAATTAGTAAGAATTATCATAGCATTTAATGTGCCATGGTATATTTCTCTGAGTAATGAAACACAAGTCTAAGTTTCCTGTATTTTAAGTGGTTCTATAGAATCGCAGAACAGGAAATATATTTTTCTATTTTGACAAATATATTTAATTAAAAATTAATTATATTGCACTAGCTTTTCTGCCTTTTCTGAAAAGCCTTTATTAAATATTGCTAATGGAGAAGGATTATATC
Source organism: Nycticryphes semicollaris (assembly GCA_013400055.1). Taxonomy (NCBI): domain Eukaryota; kingdom Metazoa; phylum Chordata; class Aves; order Charadriiformes; family Rostratulidae; genus Nycticryphes; species Nycticryphes semicollaris. The sequence goes on from VXBJ01003446.1 coordinate 6,018, forward strand.
ACTTATTACACAAACTGGACCATATCTGTCCTTGTCAATTTATTTTATTAAATTCTGTGAGACTCACACAGTTTCACATCACTGAGGAAATATTTCACTTTCACAGCAATAAAAGCAAATTTCTTAAAAAAAATATTTTTTCCCTTAACCAAAAGCTTATAGTTTCCAAAACAATTCCAAGATTTTTTATCATTGTTGGGTGCATCATGTAGTTCTATCTAATAATTTATTCACTGGAATGATATAGTGTTTTGGTCAAGAGAAAATAACACTTTGAGAATTTTAAAGGATATGCAAGCTTAGTCTTGGTAGAATGCTTTTAAGTGATAGATTTATATCACAAGTATACATTAGAAAAAAATACACTGGTAGAGAACAAGGTGAATTGGATGCCTATTGTTTTCTTTCTGAAATTTCTGCTCATATATCACTGGCAGATAATTTTAATGTATACTAAGGATAATTACTCACAAATATTTATGACAACTAACGACACGGTATCTTGAAAATGCTGGATGAATATAAGTTGTTATGTAACATTTGAAGTATCTTGTTTGGCCATTCAGAAGGAAGCCAGAATATAAACAAGCATAGCAGGACTTTCAGAGTTCATTCTGATCATCTCTTATTATTAGAATTTCTTATTCCCATCTTTACATTTACCTTTGACTTATTTTATTGTTTGGGGTTCTTTTTATGACATAACTCATCGTTTGTTTGCTAGGGTTTTTTTGTTTTGTTTTGGTTTGGTTTTTTTTTGCTTAATAGGGATTAAGTGTTAAAACTGTTTTATAGGCAGAGAAATTACACTTTCTCATTGTGTTTGTTTTAATATCTTGTTGAATATTTGAATGATCAAGAACAGAAAGAATATTTACCTGAAAGTATCTGACATTAAAAACATTAGAAATAATAAGAACCACTGGACATCTTGTGTGGATGATAAAATGATGAGTTAAAATATGCATACTTTTAAAATTATAATAAGTGTTCATGTTTCTGAACATAAAGAGAAAAAAACCATAAACTCTTTTTACAAGGAAACATTTTTTACTCACTGGATGAAAAGATCTGGGACATACTGGAGGGGGTCTGTTTATTAAGACCAGTCAGTTCTCCAGATGCACAGCAGTTATATGTGGTTCTTTTAGTTGCTTCCACTCCTACCTACCTCTAACTCCCACTCCCTGCCTGTCCCACTTCCGGATGATTTTCTATGCTTTTCTTGCTGTGCTTTTATTTTTAAAAATCGGTATCAGAAGTTTCAAACAGACTATTTTATAGTGTATGAATAAGATCTCCATCTCAAATTCATGGTGTTTGTCAGCCTGCTTCTTTGAAGCCTGCTTTTATTAAATTTGGTGCCTTGCCCATTTTGAAGATCAAGATAGAGGGTACTCTATATATTATATTATATGACCTTCAAAATATCTTATATTCAGTGTCTCTCTTTCTCAAAATGACCTGCATTTAGCAATCATATCATCACCTCACTATAACATACATTGGCCTGCTGCCAGAACTAGAGGAAAGGCATGATACCTGTCAATTATTATTTCCTCAGCATTTTTTTGATGAAGTAAATCTCCAAACACTTTCTGAATAAAATCACTGGGATTATCTTTTCTGAGTTTTCTCTTTATTCTTTAATTCGTAACTCCCCTCTGTGTAAGTTTCCAATGTTATCCATCTGGACTGGCTTTTCTTTTAATTTTCTTTTTTTTAACAATACTTTTCTGCTTGATAGAATATTTCAGATTCTGGCATCCCTTTTGTTTTCTCCTCTCATTTATAAAGGTGTATTAAAACTGTGTGTTTCTTCTGCATTTTGTACCAACACTTTAGAGGTACAACAACTCCCTTTGCCCCATGACTACCCTAATCTTTTCCCTTGGCAATTATCCTTGGTGTGGTTTGTTTGGGGTTTCTTTGTGGTTTTTGTTTGTTTGTTGGCTTGTTTATTCTTTTAGAAATTTAAGTGGTTAGTTTGGGGGTTTTTTTTTGATTGTTGCAACACTTAGGAAACAAGTGGTTTTCTCCATTCACAATATTTTTGTTTCCATAACAAAGGTGTTCAGTCAAAAAAAAGTCTCCCTTTTAAAAAGAATATACTTATAAAAGATAGACAAAGTTATGTTCTGACTCCTTTTTTGGAGTATACATAAGTAAAGATTAACAGAGACATAATTCTCCTTTAAATCTCTTGGAGTAATTTAGTAAACTTGATAATATTTTCAAATCTTGAATAACAGAATCACAGAATATGAGGGACTGGAATGACCTTGAAAGATCATCTAGTCCAGTCCCCCTGCCAGAGCAGGAACACCTAGATCAGGTCACACAGGAACGTGACCAGGCAGGTTTTGAATATCTCCAGAGAAGGAGACTTCACAACCTCTCTGGGCAGCTCCTTCCAGTGTTCCGTCACCCTCACCCTCACAATATTCCAGATGCGGTCTCACCAGGGCAGAGTAGAGCGGGAGGAGAACCTGTCTTGACCTACTAACCACCCCCCTTCTAATACACCCCAGGATGACCCTTGAAGAGGGTCAAGTTAAAAAATAAGAAATCACAACACAGATTATAAAGTTGATCATCAGTACAAATTAGCCTTTAGAGATTGATGACACATTGTTCTTTCAAATCATTCTTCTGGTTTGAAGAACATATTTCAGAGGGATGGAACACCTTTCCTGTGAAGACAGGCTGAGTGAGTTAGGGTTGTTCAGCCTGGAGAAGAAAAGGGTCTCTGAGGAGACTATCCTGGCCTTTCATTGCTTGATAGGGATTTATAAGAAAGATGGGGAAGGTTTTTTAGTAGGCCCTGTTGCATTAGGACAAATAGTAAGGATTTTAAAGTAAAACAGGATAGATTTAGATTGGATATAAAGAGGAAATTTTTTTTGTGATGAAAGCAGTGAAACACTGGAACAGATATCCCACAGAGGTGGTAGATCTTTCATCCCTGGAAAAATTCAAAGTCAGGTTGCAATTTGGTTTAGATGACCTCAAAGGTCCCTTCCAACCCAAACTATTCTATGACTATGTCACACGATTTTGGGTACTTCAACATGCCATTTACTAAATGATAGGATCATAGTATTTTATTATTTTCATTGCATTAAAATACTTCTTAAATTGAGGTATTTCTTTCATAGAAATCTAAGAATATTGAAGAATAGTTCACACTCTTGCTTTTATGTTTATTTTTTTGGTGTTGCAGAAAATTTTGGCTCTTATGAACCAAATGATGTCCCATGCAAGGCAAGGCATTGAGAGTTACTATGAATACTCCAGAACGTGTAATTAAGTTCCAGTGTATAAGAGTGAACAGCATTAGCTGTAAAGATGATAAACTCACCTTCACTAAAAATAACGGTTGGGTCTTAGATGTGATAATTTACAATATGCGATTTATAAATACATATTAAAAAAAATAGAAACTTTCTCTAAGTTACTAATCTTCAGTACATTACAAGCACCAATTCCCTTAAAATTGTTTTAAAAAGACAGAGAAAAGTTTAAAACATAGTAGTTATTTTTGATGTAAACATGGCTACATATCTTCTTAAATTTCTACAACTTAAAAATTTTTTCACCATACTTCTTAATAGATAGTCAAATTTATCAAACTCTTTACTAAACTGGAACAAATTGCCTGAAGGAGTCTCCAAAATTGAGGCCTTTGATGGCAGCCTCAAAATATAATTGACAGTCATGAAATAGGTAAGTCTGATGGTGCTATGATGCAGAAGTGGACACTCTACAGTTCTTTTCCAGCTGGACTGTATAATATTTTGTCATTTACCTTTGATCTGTTTTATGCTGGTCTGGGAATGCCAGTTTCCTGGGACAGCTGCAGATTAGTCCATGAGAACTGCTGGGTTTCTTTGTTTGCTTGCTATTTAACTTCAGCCTTTTATTTTGGAATAAACCCAAATTTTAAAAAGCTTCCCATGAAGTTCAAACCCTATTATTGAGTCAGATTTAATACAGAGCTTATGTCTGACACCTTCTAGGCTAATGGCATTCCACAGTCTCATTACTTCTGGGCTTCAGAAGCACTTCAGAATCTTCCCAAGCCCACAGTTGCCTTGACATTATTTTCTCAGCAGCTACACAGCAAATAGAGCTCTTGTTTCTATTTAAGAACTTCAGGGGCAGCGTGATGGGAAATCAAGGATTTTAAGATTAACAAAGGGTCATCCTAACCACAAAATACAAAGCAAAACAAATCAACAACGTCAGCAATCCTTTGGTATTAAAGAAGCAGTCTGTGGACATCTTTTAAAAAACAGAAAAATACAGTACAATGGCAATCCAAGTATAAATTTATTCTGCTTTTTGTTCTGTAAGTTAATGATGGCTTCAGGTCTAGATGCCCATTCTACAGTGTTGATTTTGGTAGTGATGTATGTGTGACTGAACTGCTATTTTTGACTAAGAAAAGTATCTATTTTTCATTTTATTTCTAAGGCCTGTCATTCTGATTTCAGTCAGAAAAAATCAGATTTTCAAGATTCTTTTTCAAAAATCCAGCAATAAAGATATTATGAAATTGATCAAAATAAGCATCAATAGTACTGTAGAGATTTTTTGTTGTTGTTGTGTCCCAATGCAAGGTGCCAGTCTAGTTTTTCAGAAGTAAGAGTCATTTTGTTCTTTTGGTGGTGTTTTTATTGTATATGTTGTGTCATTAATGTTTGCTTTGGCGTTTGAACAGTTCTACCATATAACATTTTGACAGATATGCTAAAATGGAGATTACAAAGTGAAATCTCTGAAAAAGCCATAAAAAAGTAATTAGTTATGCCAAAGGCTTCACTTTGCTTCACTTCACTAAGACAAAATAAACTGAGAGACAGTAATATAGATTGTGTATATAGTTCTCCAACTTTACAAGAGAGATGAAGAGTGCAGAGGATAAACCTTGATGCATGTTAATTGAGTTTGCAGATATGCTGCTATCTGATCCATATATATTTTCACAAAGGTAAGAACTGTAAATGGATTATATTCTATTTCTGTATGCATAAATACATGTAGACACAGAGATATATAATGTCACATACTTCTCTAAGAAAACAGTAGTAAAGCATTTTTTAAAGACTGAAAGTGAATGTTAATATGTCTAGTGATAGCAGTGTGCAACCTGAATAAAGATGGCATTTGTATACTTGGCTTTTCAATTTATCTTATTAGTTTACATATGTATCTTAGGGCCACTAACAAAAATGTGTAAAAAATGTAAACAAGTGCTTCAATGCAGCCTCCCATTCTAGTAAAGAATACTATTTTTGATTCAAAAGTTTAGCTCTAGTAAATAAGATAAAAAACACATGCAGTGACTATTAGATACAAAATGCCATTAAAGGCCTGTATCAAAGAATGCAGTGTCAAAATTGTTTCCTCTGCTCTTTAGTTATGGCTTCTGGTAGTGGAATAATAGCAGATACTGTTTCGACTCTGTACAGAATGAATTGAAAGGAACAGAGTGAGAAGCTTGCTGGGTTTTCCACCATTATGGAATTTCAACCATTGTACCACTTTTAGTTACCATGAGCAGGGTGTTCAGAAGCCAATAAGGAAATCTACTTCACTAGAAGCAGTTACTGTATTAGAGGATGTTATGAAATGATTATCCAGCCTGCAGAAGTGTAGAAATCACACCTGTGGTGGGTTCATTGGATCCAGTAATGCACAAGGGCATGAAGGCTTTATTGTCTATGAGGGACCCAACCATCCCACAAGTGGGAGGACAAACAAAACTGACCCCAAAATTGGGCCCAGGGCGGGTCTAGTAAAATAACAGACAGTCTTATGTCAAAGACGATCCATGTCAGGGATTTTGGAGACTGACAGGTTTGCCCTGAAAGTGTCCAAGATCTTGTAGAAACTTTGTGTGGAGAGTTCAGCCTGTTTAGGAAAGGAAAAGTATGTGCAGCACAGAAAGCTCTCAGAGAGAGAGGCTACATTTTGGATAAAAATTAAATCCTTTTTATATCATAGAGATGTAAAAGATCTTAGACCATCACCACTTCAAGTAGCTGATAGATTCTGTTAATTTCTACTTTTCACCTGGGGCAGAAAATAGGTGATGAGGTTTCCTATTCTTTCAGACCGATTTCTTTTTCCAGACTGTTTTCCTGTTCTTGCAGTTAGAATAGAAAAAAGTATGCAGTGATTCTTACTTTCTCAGGATGTTTTACCCCTTTTTGCATGCTATCTTTTCACCTTTTCATTACTGTTCCTTGATTTTGCAGTGCAGATATGTTCAGCTTCTTAGTACCCATCTCTGCTTCAAAGATGCCAGCTGCAGTTTTCAAGGATGCTTCTGGTTCCCAGGCCTAATTCTCAGGCTCACAATTCCTGCACTTGCAGGCAATTCCTCTGTAAGTTTTTCAGCAGGTATTTTCTTCTATTCAGAAATTATGCTGCTAGTTCATCTTTCTGGCTGTTAACCTCAGAGAGAGGAAAAGGAGGTGTAATTTCAAGATCCGCATTATCTTCCTTATCTATGTAATAGAATTATCCTACTTCTTTATGTAATAGAATTATCCTACTTTTTTCTATAAGCATCTCAATATAGACAGCATTTAAGGCTCACGACAGTGGGAAGAATGCATAAAAATCCTTGACAAAGTAAGGATTAATTAGATTTTATACATTATTGTTTCATTGTGTTTGAATGCCCTTCCAGGTATGGAAAGCCTTAAAAATTCAGCTTAACTGTAATTAATTATTTAGTAGTTAACCATATTAAAATTGTATTGGAATGAAGGTTTCCTTTTTATTTTTTGTTATCTCAGGATTGCTCCTGAGACAAAACCGATAACAATAAGGAAAGAGGAGTATTGGGTTGTATATGGCATAATACAAGGTCGTTTGAATATAATTGTTGAGTAAAAAAACGTGAATGGGAAAGTGCAGTTGCAAATAGCTTCCTGCCAAATAGGAGTAACGTGTTATAACTAAGGACATCATTAGTATGTTAAAAATGACATTCAGATGCTCAATGTATGTCAATATTCCATGTTCTGTAAATTCTGAGTCAAACAGGTTTTGAGAACACTTTTGCTTAAGACTGTGTTTATGTCTAAAATCTGCAATGTCTTTTCCTCAAATGGAAATGTCAGGCTATTAAATTTTGCAAGTAAAGTTAAAAAGACTGCATATCCACTGTTTGCTTTCTGAAAAGGAAAGACTACAAAAGGGAGACATTTAAGTGAAAAAATATTTTCCTGTTTGTCTCTTTTGACGCTTGTGTCATCACCAAGTCGTATGACAGGTAGCTGTATTAGTATTTATTGAAAAGAAAAACTATAATGACAAGAAGTTCCATTGATATCACTGGTGTGTGGAAGGAGTTAGGCCTTTTGCTTTCTAGAGAACGGTACATGGTATCACTGATAGTAACTGCTTAAAAAGAAATCATTATGTCTAGTCAGTAATGTACTGTTACAGTCAAATTACTGTTATTAAGGTTGGGTTTTTCAGTCAATATTACATGTGAAGAATTTTCTCTAATCACATAGTAGTTAGCTAATTTGCAGCTGATACCAAGTTGGGTGGGAGTGTTGATCTGCTCCACAGCAGAAAGGCTTCACAGAGGGTTCTGCACAGGCTGGATTGGTGATCCAAAGCCAATATTATGAAGCTCAACAAGACCAAGTGTCTGGTCCTGCATTTGGGTCACTACAACCCCATGCAATGCTACAGGTAAGAGTGTCTGGAAAACTGTCTGATGGGAAAAATTAAAAAAAAAAAAAAAAAAAACCTGGGAGTATTGGTTGACAGCTGGCTGAATATGAGTCAGCAGTGTGCCCAGGTGGTCAAGAAGGACAACAGCATCCTGTCCCGTATCAGAAACAGTGAGGCCAGAAGGACTAAAGAAGTGATCATCCCCCTGTACTTGGCACTGGTGAGGCCCCACCTCAAATACTATGTTCAGTTTTCGACCCCACACTACAAAAAAAGACATTGGGGTGCTGGACCGTGTCCAGTGAAGTGCAATGAAGCTGGTGAAGGGTCTAGAGAACAAGTCTTGTAAGGAACAGCTGAGGGAACTGGGATTTTTTAGTTTGGAGAAAAGGAGGTGGAGGAGACCTCATCACTCTCTAGAACTATGTGGAAGGAGGTTGTAGGTAGATATTGGTCTCTTTTCCCAAGTAACAAGCAATAGAACAAGAGGAAATGGCCTCAAGTGGTGCCAGGGGTGGTTTGGATTGGATATTAGGAAAAAACATTTCTTCACTGAAAAGGTTATTAAGCATTGGAACAGGCTGTCCAGGGCAGTGATTGAGTCTCTATCCCTGGAAATATTTCAAAAACATTTAGATGTGCTGCTTAGGGACGTGTTTTATTGGTAGCCTTGGCAGTAGTAGGTTAATGGTTGGACTTGATGGTCTTAATGGTCTTTTCCAACATAAATGGTTCTATGACTCTGTGATTGGGTGGCAAAAAAGTTGCATATATTGAACAGATTTCCAAATTGTCTAGCAAGCTTTGTTATGCTTGAACTGCTAAAATAAACTAGTAAGATACGTGTTATTATCCTATTCAATGCAGATCTTACCTATCATGCACCACTATTTGGAAGTTCACTATAAGCTTATTTGTATCTCTGATTGTCCAAGGATTAGAGGATATATTTTTGGCAGCAATATTATTTCTATCAATGTTCTCTGAAGGTTAATTATTTCTGGAAATGGCAATGATACCATAATTCATTCTGGGCCTGGTTCCACCACTTTTCTTCCTATGGAGCTGAAGCCTAATAGAAGCCCCAATAAATCAGTGAAGTCACTCATAAATAATACAGTGTTCACCCTGGATGAAAATGGAAAAATCAAGTTCTTTGTTGTCAAATTCCCTTAGGACTTTTTTGATTTCACCCTTAAATTTTGCTTATTTGTTTAATTTTGACATTTTCTATTGAAGATTCTACCAAAAAGTCTGTAACTCAGTCAGATATGTTCTTCACGAATGCTACAAATGCTACTTCTTGCCTTTCTTATTAGAACCAGCAATTTCAGCAGTACAAAAAACCCACAACATTGTGAAGCATGTTGTTTTCAGTTCCTTTGAAATGCTTGCATCTTATTCTGAATCTCTTTAAGAAAATCCTATGTCAAAAAAGCAAGAAAAAGGCAACAGTTGGCTATTGTGTTTCTAGTAACATAACCCCAGCCTTAATTAGAAGTGAAAAGAGCACAGACGGTTTTCAGTGGAAGTAGACAAAGTGAACAGCAGAAAAAAATTGCAAGAAGAAATTACTGTAAGCCTTGTGTTGGTTTGAGTTGTTTTTTTGAAGATAAATATTTCAAATTTATTTTCTCATTCCTTTAGATTCAACTGAAAGAATTAAGTTGGTTTCTTTATGGTATCATTAAATCTTGCAAATCTAACCCATTATCATGAAATACTGGGCAACAAGGGACTTTTTTTCTTCTCAACACATCTACTGAAGCCTGGCAGCTGGAAGTTCAAGTTAGAATTTTAGGCTGCACTAACTACTTTTCTAGTAATTTTTTTTTCATATTTTGAAAAAGAGAATCTGTATATATAACAGGAAGTATTATATTAGGAAAGAGATTTGTAACGTGAATGCAAAGAAAAGTGTCTACTATGTACAATTTTAATAATGTATATTATATATATGTGCATATACGCATATATATCTATTCTTGCATATATATATTCCAATTTTTGCAAGTAGTCGCTGAATTTAACTGATGTAAATTTCCAGCAAACATATTTATTACATCACTGTTACTGTGCATATCTGTCAAACCTCTTTGAAGTCTGGTGCTAATGGCTAGCGCAGTCTGTTTTCTCTAAGTCTCTTACTTACTCTGCTAAGTCTTCCTCAGGATCAACTGAGTGGTAAAGCTCATGATCTCATGAAGATGTAGAGATTTCAATTTCATTAATTTTTAGTAGGCCGATAGTGAACCTATTGATTAATTTCTAGGTTTTTTAGTTTAATACAACTATTTAGTACATCTTTCTATTTCAACTAGCTGCTTCCTACAAAAGAGTGCTTTTTATAGCAAAAGAACTTTCATGCTTAGAAATAGAGAAACCATTATTGACTGTGATCCACTTACAACATTTTTCTTCCAATTTGTTAGCTGAATTCTGTCATTTTTAACAAGATGAATAGTACTCAGTTCTGTACTGGTATCACAAAGTCAGCAGACAAATTGTGGGTTGAAAATTTAAGCAGATGATCTCTTTGAAATTATATCCCCGTAACATTTCAACAACAGAAGAAAAAATCCTTCCTTTTCTGGAAATTCAGTCTTTCTGGATCCTGGATAAATAACACCCGCATTTAAGAAATTGTATTTCTATTCTACTTCCAAACTTTCATTGACATATGAGAATGTAGAGCTATCTCTAAACCTCAGGACATAAGGTTTGTAAGAACAACAAATGCCAATAATCCAAGCTGAGTTAGAGGAAATCTTATGATTTAGGAGTGACGTATTCTCATCAAATGGCACAGCTGCTTTTGATACAGCCCCATGCATTGTGATAGCAACCAAAACAAACAGGCAAAAGTCCTACAGGTAGTACACACATAGGTTGCAGGTCAAAAAAAACAGACAAATGACTTTCCAAACTGGCAGCTAAAGCTCAGGTAGAATATCACAGAGTGCATTTAATGTCATTAGACATCTACAGAGAAGTAACTGAATTGTCTTGAGGTGTCTATATGAGGATAAATAAATATTAACAATAGCATTTCTTCTTAGGGACTGTAAAGGAAGTTTGTGTTTATTAGCTCAAATAAAGATGTTCACAATGCAGCTATCTACATCTGATTGGTAAATTGCATCCTGGTTTACACTGAAGGTAGAAGATAGCGATTACTGTGAAATGAATGCAAAAAATGAAGAATTAACTGTGTAAATGTATAAATCTGAGAGTAGAATAAGTCTGAGAGTAAAACAATTATGATTAAATGTCTACAGCTTTGTTAGGTATCTAAGAGCTCTATACACTGATGAACATCTAGTTAATAAAGTAAGTGAAGTCCAGACAGTCAATTGAATTATTTAATTCACTTTGAACTACACACTTAAGACATTATTCAGTTTCCTAAATATTTGCACCTAGAGCTGTTTAAAGGAGAACCACTTCATTTTACCTAATTAACTGGGCAAGACAAATGCTTGGACTTGCTCTCAGCTTTCAGCAGCTTCAGTCTCAAATTAATTATTCTAAATTTTTTACTGGAAACATTGTCATGCTTTTGATTCATATATTCAAGTTCTCCAACTACCTGACTTCAGTAGTACTGGGACACTTTCTACCAAGGCAAGTGACAAGTATCCCACTTCCAACTTCCCACAGAAGCATCCGTATACATAATTACACAGATACAGAATGGATAAAACATTTTTTAATAGGAGTTAATGGAATGAATTATTATATGTTAAATGTTAATAGAAATAAATTTTTAAAAAGTTAAAGCCTGGTTTGGCATCCCTCACTCTACAAGGTTGTAGAACACACACTGACACATAGGTGGATTGCTTCAGGAGGGCGGAGGGACACCAAAAAAAAAAAGAGGGGGCATAGAATCATAGACTCATAGAATGGTTAGAGCTGGAAGGGACTTTAAAGATCATCAAGTTCCAACCCCCCTACCATGGTCAGGAACACCTCCCACCAGACAAGGTTGCTCAAAGCACCATCCAGCGTGGCCTTAAACACTTCCAGGAATGGGGCATCCAAAACTTCCCTGGGCAGCCTGTTCTAGTTCCTCACCACCCTCACAGTAAAGAATTTATTTCTAGTATCTAATCTAAATCTAAATCTCCTAATTTAAAACCATTACCCCTTGTCCTGTCAGTACACTTTCTCACAAAGAGTCCCTCTCCAGCTCTGCTGTAGGTTCCCTTCAGATATTGGAAGGCTCCTATAAAGTCTCCCATGAGCCTTCTCTTCTCCAGGCTGAACAAGCCCAGCTCCCTCAGCCGATCTTCATAGCAGAGGTGCTCCAGTCCCCCTTTGCTGGACCTGTTCCAACAATTCCATGTCTTTTGTATGCTGAGGACTCCAGAGCTGGACACAGTACTCCAGGTGGGGTTTCATGAATGCAGCGTAGAGGGGTAGAATAACACTTCTTTTGATGCAGCCCGGGATGCAGTTGACTTTCTGGGCTGTCAGAGTATGAACAAGTTGTAACATACACAGGAGTATGTAACCCTCCTGAGAGGCCCACGCAGGGGCCCCTGGTGCAAATCTTGTCACATGCAAATAAAATGCCAGACCTGAGAGACCCTGTCATCCACTCCCAGCCCAACATGATAACTACAGAATTCATGGGTGAGACTTTCCACAGTATTACAAGACACGGGCAACACTATCTGTGAAAAAGAGAATGGTCCTATCAATTACAAACTGGATTTGAGGTAAGTGTCATACAGAGAGGGCAGGTGAGGCAGAGGGAGCTAGCTTTACCCATAGTTCTTTCAGGACCTGGAAAACCATTGAGGGCTCCAGGCTGGTGCTATACATGTTTCCTTAGTCTTACGTCAATGCTGCAAAGGAGGGGCAGAAGGCTGAGGAGGCAATCAAGATGTTACATTAGACCCCTATTGTAAAACCAGCAAGACTCAGGCTTTGGGACATAGACTGCAGTCCCGTGCTCTTAGTAATAACAGTTTCTGCAGAAAGCAAGTGGATCAGTAAAAGCAGTGGTAGCGCTGCAAAGCTGAAAGAACATTAGGGAAGCAACAGCAGGATGGTGATGATAAAAAAGCTGGTGCAGCTGTTAGTTCTGGGGCCTTGGCTTACACATTGGCTAAACAGAAAAAAATGTTTGGATTGGAAATCTTGACTAATTTTCACATTGCTGCAAGCATCTTGTTGGTAAAGGGTTATGGGGAGCATAAGGCCCTTTAATTACAAACTGTTTTTCTGAACCTGGTGAACCAGTGCATGTGCTTCCCATTAGGGTAGAAGACAACATCTAGGAAGGGACTTCCCAGGTACTGCAGCCCTCTGCAGAGCAAAAAGGCTGTTGAACACAATGAGGATGTTTCCCAGCGGGTGTTCAAAGGCCACACTTCCAAGTCCTGATGACTAATTTGAAAAGTTAGTTTTATTCCCCACACTCAAATCTAACAGAGGTAGTGAAGGATACTGCTCCATGTCTTCCATGGAGCACATTCAGCAATGGCAATGGCCAGTCCAGATATTTGGGTCTAGATGACATGTAGAAGAGTACTATCTGTTAGTTGAGATGAAGTAGCACTGTGTGAAGCTTATGAAACATTTATTCAGGGTGTACAGCAAATTTATAATAATTTACACCAGCTGTTTGAACTTTGTGATTTTGCTCAGCTCTATCTTGAAGCTGTTCGCATGTGTGAGTCTTTGCATTACTTCATTATTTTTTGTATGAAACAACATGAACACTACAAAACTCTTACACTCTTCTACAAAGTAAAAGAGAGCTATGTTTTGCGTCTTACTGGCATATGAGTGGGTATATGTGTGCAGTATTTTTACACATACACATGCTTTTTACAATGACTTGTTTTTTCTATACACACATTATGAATACATTATGAATAAGTATTTTTATGAATGTATATGTATGTCAATACATAGTTGAATGTCCTTTAGCTTCTGTTATTTATATGCAGGAGCAGCTTATGAATATTGAGTTATCTCTTTGAAAGTTGAAAATTATTTTGCTATATATAAATTGAATTTGTGATGTGTTCATACCACAAAATTAATAGGAAAAGCACTGGTATATAGTCAAGAACTGAGAGTTTGATATTTGCACGTGATTCCCTTCATAAGTTTATGGGAAATGTTTAAGATAGAACACTCATGTGAATAATAAATAATTGTAAAATGCCTGGGTAATTAAGTAGAAGGATCAAATAACATATTGGAAATGCTCTCAGAGAAATTGACATATTTTTTGAAAAAAAAATGTTGAAAAAAATTGGTTGGTGTTTGCAAGATCATAAAACATGTATTTTATGCCTACCACATTTAGCTTTCAATGACAATGCAAGTTCATCATCCGTATTCATGGAGCGCTAAGTATACTTTCTCCCTTTCTCCTTGTACAGCATGCTAAACAGTTTCCGTAAAATAGGAATGTGGTCAGAAACTCAAATTTGAGGTCTCATCCAGGTTCACTTCTCCTTCAAAGTAAAACTTTGAATACACATGACATTGATATATGGCTAGGAATATAAAATAAATTCTGAGGTTAGATATAGTATGAGTTTCCAAACAAATAAAAGAGATATAAAATCTTGTAGAAAACATAAAAAGATGAATAAATCATGCAGCCTGAAATCTAGGCTGTTAAGTGGTTACATTAGACCAGAAGCGAACACAGTGTGCTTGACTTGGCTGTCCTTATCCACCAGTCGTAAGAGCTTGGCTTGGATAAGTGCCCCTAAACTGAGGGGAATGATACATTAACTATTGTTGCAATAGCTGATCAAGAGACTGCTGATGAGCCGTCTTTCTTGCGACTATGCTAGAAAAATCTGCAGCTCGCAGTGGCGTATCAGAAAAAGTATGCCATAATATAAAAAAATAAATAAATAAAATAAAGAGGCAGTGGGTTTAGGGAATGGAGTGGGAAGTTTTATAAAATGTTTTCTAAAGAAAAGAGACAGCAGACTGGTAAATTCCTGTAATCTTATTTTTAGAAGACTTCTTTGTCTTACTATTTTTCATCAGTAAGCAAAAAGATTTTAGAAATGGATGGTTCGGTAATAATCTGTTTAAGATCATTGCATGCTTGTAGAATGCTCCACTACCAGAAGACATGCTGTTCAGTATTGGAATTGGATGACTGGAGTGGAAGAGATTCTGAGAGAGATCTCATTAATTCTACTGGGAATAGCACATAATTTTATCATTTACTCTTATTGACAGAAAATGACAAAACATAAGGAAAATTAGCTGTGGAGAAATTTCTCTTGGCTTTAACAGCAATAGCTACAAGATGAATTAATTTTCATCATTTTTGGTGTGTCTGGTTTGGAGGTAAAACAGAACTCCTGTGACTAGAGTGTTGGAATGGAAGGACACAGACTCTACAGGAAGGACAGGCAGGGGAGACGAGGAGAGGACATTGCCCTTGATGTCAATGACCAGCTGGAGTACATGGAGATCTGCCTGCAGATAGATGAGGAGCCAACTGAGAGCTTACAGGCCACCTGACTGGGAAGCTAAAACTGATGAGCCCCTCTCTAGATAGGAGCAGCCTCATATTCACGAGCCCTGGTTCTAATGGGGGACTTCAACCACCCTGTTATCTTCCGAAAGGACAACACAACAGGGCATAAGCAATCCTGGAATGCATCAATAATAACTTTCTTCTCCAAGTGATGCAGGAACCAATGGGGAGAGGTTCCATGCTGGACTTTATTCTCACCAACAAGGAGGGACTGATGAAGAATGTCATGCTCAAGGACATCCTTGGATGCAGTGGCCATGGGAGGGTGAAGTTCAAGATCCTTAGGGCAACAAAGAAGGCACACAGTAAGCTTGCTACCCTGGACTTCAGGAGAGCAGAAGATCAGAATTTGTACCTTCAGGGATCTGCTTGATAGAGTATCATGAGATAAAGACCTGGTAGGAAAAGGGGCCCAATAAAACTACCTAGTATTCAAGGGTCACCTCCTCCAAGCTCAGGAGTGATGCATAGTGACAAAGAGGAAGCCAGGCAAAAATGCCAGAAGGTTTGCATGGAAGAACAAGGAGCTCCTGGGAAAACTCAAACAGAAAAAGGAAGCATTCAGAGAGTGGAAGCAAAGACAGGTAGGCTGGCAGGAATACAAAGAAATTGTCCAAGCTGCCAGGGATCAGGTTAGGGAAGCTAAAGGCCAGTTAAATATGTCCATGGGCATCAAGGGCAACAGAAAATCTTCTATATGTATGTCAATCACAAAAAGAAGACTAGGGAAAATGTGGGCCCATTCAAGAAGGAAACAGGAGACCTGGTCATCCAGGATATGGAGAAGTCTGAAGTACTCAACAACTTTCATGCCTCAGTCTTCATACCCCCTAAGTTTCACAAGGCAAAGGTAGGGACTGGGAGAATGAGGAACTACCCACTTTAGGAGAAGACTAGGTTTGAGCCCAGCTGAGAAACCTGAAGGTGCACAAGTTCATGGGACCTGGTGAGATTAATCTGTGGGTCTTAAAGGAACCAGCAGGTGAAGTTGCCAAGTCACTACCCATCATATTTGAGGAGTTGTGACAGTCTGGTGAAGATCCCACTGACTTGAAATACGGTATCATAACCCCTCTTTTTAAAAAAAGGTAAAAAGAAAGACACAGAGAACTACAGGCTGGTCAGTCTCACCTCTGTGTCCAGCAAGTTGATAGAATCATAGAATGGTACGGGTTGGAAGAGACCTTACAGATCATTGAGTTCCAGTCCTCCCACCTTGTCTTCACAGGAGAGGTACTCCAGCCCCCTGATCATCTTCATGCCCCTCTGCTGGACTTGTTCCAACAGGTCCATGTCCCTCTTGAGCTGAGGACTCCAGAGCTGTACACAGTACTCCCAAGTGGAGTCTCACCAGAGTAGAGCAGTTGGTTTTTTGGACTGCCAGCACACATTGTTAGCTCATGTTGAGCTTCTCCTCAACCAACGCCCCCAAGTCCTTCTCCTCAGGGCTGCTCTCAATCCTCCGTCCAACCTGTATTTGTGCCTGAGATTGCCGTGACCCATGTGCAGAACCTTGCACTTGGCCTGGTTGAATTTCATGAGGTTTGCATGGGCCCACCTCAGGGCCACAAAAGTGATCAGAGGGCTGGAACACCTCTCCTATGAAGACAAGCTGAGAGAGCTGGGGTTCTTCAGCCTGGAGAAGAGAAGGCTTGTGGGAGACCTTCTGGCAGTCTTCCAGTATCTGGAGGAAGCCTGCAAGAAAGTTGGAGAGGGATTTTTTACAAGGACATGTAAAGGATGTAGGATGAGGAGTAATGGCTTCAAACTGGAAGACAGTGAATTTAAATTAGAAATCAGGAAGGATTTTTTCACTCTGAGGGTAGTGAGGCACTGGAACAGGTTGCCCAAAGAAGTTGTGGATGCCCCATCCCTGGAGGTGTTCAAGGCCAGGCTGGATGGGGCTTTGAGCAACATGATCTAGCGGGAGTTGTCCCTGCTTACAGCAGGGAGGTTGGAACTTAATGATCTTTAAGGTCCCTTCCAGCTCTAACCATTCTATGATTCTATGATTAATGTTAATATCCCTTTGATGGGATGTTGAACAGCTGCATAATGACAAAAGAAATAGAGGTGTGTACCACAAACATACTATTTGATGAAAGTGATCTAGAGCTTGTGGAATCACTCAGACAACACTCATCCGTGCACGCACATCAAAGTTAATGTGTGTGTGCATAATCAGGTCTTCTGAAGTGCATTTTATCAATACAGACTGCTTCATGAGTGAAGAATATCTGTGTTCCTGGAGAAGAAATGGAAAATAAGGAATATTCCATGTCTAGCAGCTGTTCTTTTAATTTGAAATTTTAGGACACACACACACACACCCCACCCCGTCCCCGTACAGTATTCCAGAGGGTCTTAACTCTCCAGAGTAGTTCAAGATTAACCAATTCACTTATGCAACTGGTAAAAAAGTATTGCATGGTCTAGTAATACATATTGCAATTTCTGTCTTTTGTGTTTAGTAATCATGAAAAATCTATGCTGCTGCTTTAACTGAAGTTTTAAAAAAGTAAGTTCATTATGCTCTGCATTGTGCATGGACTAAAAATAAACTAAAAATGGCACAACAATCTTCATAACTCATAATTCCTCTATGTTACATGTTTCAAAAATATTAGTCTTTTAGTTGGTGTGCCATCCTAAAGAGGAAGGGAATGCAATGAATATACTAACAACTTAGAGGTAAGCATATATGTATTCATAGAAATTTCAACTTGCCCTTCATATATCATGTTGTTCTACATATCAGCAAAATAATGCCATAGGGAAACCCCCTCCTTTCAAAGCTATTTAAATGATTGTTCATGCTTCAGTGACAAAAAAAAAAAAATCTATTTAAATGTTAACAATGAAATGCTAGAGGGCTTGGCTATTGACATTAAAACCACAACAAATAAAGACAATACAATTTTGAATGACTGTTTTCCATATGAGTTAAGATTTGTGCTAAACCATGTTATAATATATACTTACTTATACTGTCTGTTACCACGGAATCATGGAATTGTCAGAGTTGGAAGGACCTCAAGAGATCATCTAGTCCAACTCTTCTGCTAAAGCAGGATTGCCTAAAACACATTGCTCAGGACTGCATACAGGTGGCTCTTGAAGGCCTCCAGAGAAAGGGGACACCGCAACCTCCCTGGGCAGCCTGTTTCTGTACTCCGTCACCCTCAACAGAAAGAAGCTTTTTCTCAAATTCGAATAGAGCTTCCTATGTTCCAGCTTATGCCCATTGCCCCTTGTCCTGTCACCGGGAACCACTGAAAAGAGTCCGGTTCCATCCTCCTTCAAGCCACCCTTCAGATACTTACCAGCATAATAAGGTTTCTCCTCTTCTCCAGGCTAAAGAGTCCCAGCTCTCTCAGCCTTTCCTCACAAGGGAATCCAATCCCTCCATCATGTTTGTTGCCCTATGCTGGACTCATCTGGTTACAGGCCCTCAACTTGACCCTGTGCCATTAATTACAATTCTCTGAGCCCTGCCACACAGCCAGCTCTCAATCCACCTCACCGCCCCTCATCTAGCCCACACTTCCTCAGTTTCTTAATGACGATGTTATGGGAGACAGCGTCAAAAACTTTCCTCAAGTTAACATAGATGACATCTGCTGCTCTCCCCTCGTCCAGCCATCCAGTTATAACATCATAGAAGGCTGTCAGATTGGTCAAGCATGACTTACCTTTGGTAAATCCGTGCTGACCACTTCCAATGATTTCCTGTTCTTCAGTGTGTTTGGAGTTGACATCTAAAACAAGCCGGTCCATTACCTTCTCAGGGACAGAGTTGAGACTTTCTGGTCTGTAGTTTCCCGTGTCCTCCTTCTTGCCCTTTTTATAGACTGGAGTGATACTTGCCTTCCTCCAGTCCTCAGGCACCTCTCCTGTTCTTCATGACCTTTCAAAATGATGGAGAGCGGCCCAGCAATGACATCTGTCAGTTCTCTCAGTGCTTGTGGGTGTATCCCATCAGGGCCCATGGACTTATGGATGTCTATTTTGGCCAAGTGATCTCTTAACTCAGTCCTCCTCTACAGAGGGAAAATCTTGCCCTCTCCAGACCTTCCCCCTTGTCTCCAGTGTCTGGGATTCATGAGGGACAGTTGTAGCAGTGAAGACTGAAGTAAAGAAGGCATTCATGAACTCTGCCTTCTCTGTGTCTTCCACCCCCAAGGTACTCACCTCATTTGTCAATGGGCTTACATTTTCTATAGTCTTTTTCCATTGATATACTGAAAAACCTCTTCTTGTTGTCTTTAATTGTAGTCGCCAAGTTCTGCTTGAGCTTTGGTCCTTCTAATTTTCTCCTTACATAGCTTCACTACATCTTGGTATTCCTCATGAGCTGCCAACCCCCTTTTCCAAAGAATATAAATTTTCCTCTTATTCTTGCGGTCCAGACAAAGCTCTCTTTTTAGCCAGGATGGGCTTCTTCCCCAATGGCTTTTTTTTTCAGGACCCGATGATGGCCGCCTTCTGTGATTTTAACAGTTCCTACTTGCAGTATGACCAGCCTTCCTGGGCATCTATGCCCTTCAGGACTGTCTGCCAAGGAACACTCTACAACCATTCTCCTAGATAGGCTAATGTCTTCCCATTTGTAAGTCCAAGGTGGCAGTTCTGCTGGCTCCCTGCCTTGCTTCTCCAAGAATTACTATGATTTCATGATTGCTGCGCCCAAGACTACCTCCACCCTTTACATCCCCCACAAGATCTTCTCTGTTAACAAGCAGCAGGTCCAGTAGGACACTTTCCTTCACTGGCTCCCTCACCATCTGTGTTAGGAAGTTGTCTTCCACACACTCCAGAAACCTCTGGGACTGTTCCCTTTTTGCTGTGTTGTATTTTCAGCAGATATCTAGAATGATTAAGTCCCCCATGAGAACAAGGGTGAGCAATCGTGAGACCCCTGCCAGCTGCTTATAGAATATGTCATCAACCTCTACATCCTGGTTGTGGGTCTATAACAAACTCCCACCATGATGTTATATACATTGATATATGTATTTATATATACAAACGCAAACCCACATATATACATACATCTCATATATCTGCTTGGTAGTGGTTTTTTGTTGTTGTTGTTTTGTTTTTTAAATAATTGCTCCTATGTACTCCCCATCCAAAATTCCTCACGAATTAATATAATTGGTATCAACATCAAACTGCAATGAAATCAGTAAATTTTGCTACGTGCTTATTTTTCACAGTGACCTTGAATCAGGAAATGAGAGCAGTTGTGTTTCTAAGTAAGGTCAAACACTTGTCAGGCCTTTAAACAATAATAAGATAGTCAGGGTTAAATTCCCAAGCACTCAGGAAGGACATTTTCTGATCTTGTCTTTCTTATAAATAAATAAATTCTGTTGTTGCCACAAAACGAACTCTTACAAGCATCAGTGACTAAAGCAATAATTGCATTAACTCTTGTAGGCTTTCAAACTCAATTCCCTCTTCTGGGACTGTTGGGAAGAATATTAGAGTCAGTTCGTTAAACGTTTCATTTAGGCCCGTCTCTGCCATCTTTTCTCTATTCAGCCATTTCTGTTCTTACCCAGTAATCTTTCTGTATTGGAGATAGGCCAGCAAAGACATTATTCATCACTATCTTTTAATGTACCAGTGGAACTGCAGTGCAAGGAGAGATCATTATTTTATATTTCATCCATTAAGGTGACCGAGATTTTTTTTTTTTCTGATTGTCAATACACAGGATCAAGGCAAAACTAAGGGGGAATAATTTGTGAGTGAAGAATACATAATAGTGTAGGAGATTGTAGATAAGGAGATAAGCAGGGGGAAGCAGATGATTAGAAGAACCTGATAGAAAGCTAGAGAAATTAAGTTAGAAAAAGAAGATAACGGAAAGGTTGATAGACATGATGTATTTAATGAGAAAGACAGAACTGTGATGCCAGTGATGTAAAATAGGCAAGACATAAAGGAATTTTTATAAGGGAGAAATGTCTTGAAAAGGAATTTAAATGAAAATTTCCTGAAACCAAAGAATTTAACTCAGTAAATTTGGCTTTTATTCCTAAATAGGAGGGCCAAGCACTGACTCTTTCTTTGAGATCAAATGCCACCAACTGGCTTATATGCACATTCTAAGATAATTTGGAAGTACATAGGGAAGTTTGCTGCCATGTGGTGAAACCCATTGTGTGCTTGTCTCTGCTCTGACATTTGAATGTAAATTGGTAAAGGATGAAGCAGAGTTTCAGCCAGCTCAGATTATGGTCCTGGTGTCTCTCCACAATATCTGACTATCAGCTGAGACAAACCTTTACTCTGTTGGCTGCCAACTCTTACCATACATGGAGCTGAGTAGGAGTGTTTTCTTCTGTTGTCTGGCTCCCTCTGATGCGTTTTCTTCTGGGGGTGCACTTAGCCCATGGAGTTCCATTTGCATCTGTAATCTGTAAAGGAGAATTGAACAGAGAAAAAGCAAGACACACAGATATCAGCCCTTCTACAAACTATGACCAGTAATATCCAAAAGCCTACATGAAGCTGTGGTATGCTATCAAGGATAAGGAGTGATATCCAGAAACAAAAGAACAAGATTTGCTGACTTTGAGCATCAAAAAAACCAAAAAAATCCATGACCAAAACAAACAAGCAAGCAAAAAACCTCATGTTAAGTTTTTCAATTTCACTTGAACAATTTAGAATTATAAAAATGACTGAGTATCAGCTTATTTACATATTTAACAAAGCCTTTTGGTGGCCATTTATTAGGTTTTCAACACCACATTCAAGTTCTGGAAGGATCTGATAAAGACACAGAATTCTTTATCATTGGATAATACTGTTGCAGAGGATCACCCTGATTGTGAACAAATCTTCACCTGCTTTGGCAGGGGGGTTGGGCTAGATGATCTACAGAGGTCCCTTTCAACCCCATATCATTCTGTGATCAACATCATTCTGTGATTTACTTTATGAGACTGTGGAGAAAGAAGAGAATGAGAGTTGTATAAGAAGCAGCTACAGTATCGCTGACTGCTGTCACTATTTTAGATATACATGAGGCTTCTTCTGAAGGCAAAGATACTGCCTCCTCTTCCTTTGCTTCTGTGGATAGATAATCAAAAGAAACAGACAGGTCAAAATATTTCCAGCTGTTTTGCTGCCATAAACTTAAAAATATGTTTTGATTTTAGTATAACACTCATGACATTAACTCAATAAGTAAGAAAGACTAGAAAAAAAACATATTTTAAAAATTGCATTTTACTTCTGTATTTCATCTTGCCTCTTTAAGAGCTTATTTGTATGTCTCTAAATGCAATGAGAAAGTTGTGGAGATTTTCAAGACCCACCTGGATGCAGTCCTGAGTAATGTGCTCCAGGCAATCCTGCTTTAGCAGGGGAGTTGGACAAGATGACCTCTAGAGCTCCCTTCCAACTCTGACAACTTTGTGATTCCATGACGATACAGTACTAATTATTACATATTACTGGCTTTTTTTTTTTTTAAGTTGCAACATTGATATCATATGTGTTGTTCCTACAGAAACCTCAAAAATATTATGGCTTAAAATTAGACACAAACTAAAATATTTGTGTAAATACTTGAAGAGGGTACAGTTAGTATAAAAGTTGAAAATTAAGAAAGTTAAGAAATGCATATTTTTTTCTTCATCTCTAAAGACATAAAAGTACCCAAAATACCTGTTCATTTTACACAGATATAAAAAATGATGTATCAAATGCTAGCGTAACATTTTGACATTTTGTACTTCTCTGTACTTTCGTAGCAACAGATTCTTATATGCTGAATCCTTAGCAAGATCTCATTAAAGGACTTAAACTTCAAGTATTTTTCTCTCTTACGCAAAACATGGCCCTAAGTTAGGTCATCTCTTAATTGTAGAGAAGGGATATAAGCAGGTGAATTAGCATTTACAAAAATAAATCCACAATATCATCAAATTGAATTTTCAATGAAAATGTGCTTGAAGTTTCTCCTCTTGTAAATACTGACAACCTGGCCTCATGGCGAGTGCTGAGGTATCTGAATGGATTGCCCACACAACGTTCAAACCAGAAAGTACACAGAGCTGTATTCAGATTTTTCCACATACAAAGTAAGGAGAATGTCACATACTTCATTTATACTGTGCGAATAAAGGAGATCAAACTGACTGTGAAAGCCAACTTTGGAAACAGAACCGTAACGGAGCATAGCTTTAACACATCCAGATGACTTGTGCGTACACTGGGACACTGCAGGCAGTAACAAAATAGCCAGTTCATGTGCACATTTATATTTAGACTTCTCTTCCTTATATATGTATCTGATCCTTATTCATATCCTTGCAAAGATCTAGCAGCTTAAAAACTTTGTTTTAAGCAGCCTTATCATCCCCCGCCAAAAGAACCCAAACCAAAACTCAGGACAGTAACCCCAGGAGCCAGGCTGCATAAAATAAAAGGGAGACCGAGAGATGTGCAAGTCTTTGTCCTGCTGGAGTCGAATAGAATTTCATGGTCCATTTCCGCGACACTAACATATCATCCAAGGATCACTCCCACAGGTGGGCACACCGAACTCTGTGTCTCTGAACTCCCTAAGAGGCTAGCAAATGCAGCTTAGCTTATTTTAGGAAGGTTTGCTTCCTTATAACAGCACAGTTGGCTCTAGTAAGAAAACTGTAGTGTTTGTACCACAGTTAATTCTCTGAGCTGCTGAGCTGAAGGAGATTAAACGGATGCCTCATTCTTTCTTGGCAGAATATATAACTTATGATTTGATTTTTTCACTCTTTTATAATTATGAAGTCTTTTTGGATTAAGCACTCAGTTTAATTTTATTAAGGTATAGAATTTAAAGATCCCTAGTAATTTGACTTGTTTTGTTTTTTATCGGTCTTCTGACAGTTTTTAGATCTTTTTCTTGTAATGTTGTTTCAGGTGACATCTCAGCTAAGCAGTATCAAAACGTCATGGAACAGCTGGCATTCTCATTTTGTAGGTGACTGAAGCTAAGGAACTCCACAGATAAGGAAAATGCAATTCTCCCATTAAGAAATCTATTGCTGTCACATCATTCAGGCTTTTATAATGCCAAACTCCAGCATGTCATTGAACAAGCGAGATTCTGCTACTTTACGTTATATTTTTATGCATTCTATCATGCTTTTCTTAAAAAAAGATAAAGACTTTTTTGGTGGATATTGTAGATGGCTTTTTACTACCAAAATAAATTTTTAATGGATAACTGAGGTCATTGCAAATTCAGAGGGGGCTGCACAGTTAATCCAGACTCCTTTATGAGTATCAATGCAAATCAATGGACTTCACATTTTGTGAACAAAATGAGAGCATGTTTCCAGATTTTTGCTGTAGCAGTTCTCCAAAGAATGTCCTGAGTGTGTGAGTGCGAGGTCAAAATTGAGCGAGTCCTAATATTCAACTCCTAATACTAAGTAAACTATGGAACAAAGACTTCAGCATACTACAGAAAACTAGGGAATATAATCCTTTCAGAAGTCAGACATAGCCAGACAATAGTTTTTAAATGTGATTATACCAGGCCTTTGTTTAAGATGAAGCATTTTCACATGCTCACAGTTTTCAATATTGCTTCTGTGCAGCATAAATTCTCCATTTTTACTATGATTTCATATTTAAGTTGATGATCTCCTTCTCTTCCTTCCATGGAATATTTTGATTACAAAACCAAAACCAAAAAAAAACCAACAGATTTTGCTTTAAAAAGCTTTTCAGTGTTGCTGCTACTACTGATTGCAATAGCAGTAGAAATATTTTCTTCATATCAGGGGATTTTCTTCATGTAAAAAGCAAGCTTTCAATTTTCAATTTACATATGCATTCCACAAGTGTTTTGATTGCTTTGACATACTGTATCATAGCTTCATACTTTGAAGGTTGATATAACATTTTAGTATTGACATCAAGTGTATTTCAGACTTCTGGGTTAGCATTTTGAAGGACCTTTTTCTATACCTTTTTACACATGTCTGTGGCTGTATATGGTATAAAAAAAACCAAAAAACCAACTGAGTTATGGGGAAAAAAAAAGAAGGAAATCTTTCTGATCTTCTGTCAGCTCTTCAAAGTAAGTTTACAACTTTCTTGCAGACTGTGACGTATAGATCTGTCTGTGTCAGGTTTTATAGATTCTTCTGATAATCTGTGCAGTGATTGACCCAAACCTTGTTCCCTCTCAATTTTTGTTAAAACTAAAATTACCTGTGAGACAAGTTCTCTTCATAATCTTGAATGATCTGGATTACAAATCATGTGGCAGTCAAAGGAAGTAAACCAATTCTATAACCTACAGTATAAAGCAGTGAAACACACACACACACACACAAGTATTACCGAATTTAAAAAGAAATAGCACATTTCAGTCTGGATTTGACAGCTTTTTGATATCATCTTTATGTTCTTTTGTCAAATTATAAATACAGTCTTAGTAAGTACTAACACAATGGCATTTCAAGATAGTTTGACATGATTATTTGTAACAACATCAGGAAGAAAAAAACCACAACTGTGCAAAAGTAATTCAAGCTGACAAAACATTGAGAAAAATTATGTCACATGTGCTAAACTTCAAAGTTACAGCCACTGTCTAGAAACGAAGCAGTAAAAACTAGATAGTAGACCTAATTTTCATGTAGAATCACTTGAAAAATAATTTTTCATCATGTTTCTAGTATTCTTATTTTTCTGCTGTTGTATATGCATTCTGTACTGAACTGATGGAGTACAGCACAGTGACTTGTGGGACTTGCAGGAAAAGTAAAGCTCAGGAATAGGCCTGCTACTGTATTAATATCATGAAAGGTCCTTAATGACTACCTCAACTTTAAGCACACAATGAAGTTAAAAATGGCCTTAAGCGTGATTAGACTTATGACTTACACCTTCTATGTTATGTTTTGGGCCATTTGTACTTCAGTAACTCTGGTTAAGTTACATCATACTCAGTGTATGGCTTCAGCTGGTGTACAGAAATGATGCATTGGACTTTTTTGTGCTGATTTTTCCAGAAGGGAAAAAAATGACAGTTAAGCTGGATGCTGAACATCAAACAATATATTGATTTTACATGGCAAAGTTTTGGTTGCAGAGGGGCTAGAGGGGTCGCTTCTCTGAGAAGAAAGAGGAAGTCGTCACCATGTCTGGCAGAGCCAGCACCACTGGTCTAAGACAGACATGCTGCTGTGCAAAACTGAGCCAATCAGCTCATATTTAAGAAAGGGTAAAAAATGCTTCACAGCAGCAGTTGAGCGAGAGGAGTGAGAATACATGAGAGGAACAGCTGTGCAGACACCAAAGAGGGAGAGGAGGTCCTCCAGATGCTGCAGCAGATATTCCCCTGCAGCCCGTGGTGAAGACTGCAGTGAAATAATTTGACCCCCAGCAGCCCAGGGAGGATCACAGTGGAGAAAATATCCCTACTCTGCCACCCATAGAGGACCCCATACTGGACCAGGTAGATGTACCTAAAGGAGGCTGTGACCCTGTGGAAAGCCCACGCTGGAGCAGGCTCCTGGCAGATCCTGTGGCCCTGTGAGAGACCCACGCTGGATTTTCTGAGGGACCGCACTCCATGGGAAGGACCCACATGGGAGAAGTTCATGAATGACTGTCTCCCATGGGTGGGGATCCATGCTAGAGGGAGGAAGGAGCATGAGGAGAAAGGAACAATAGAGATAACATGTAATAAACTGACCACAATCCCTATTCCCTGACCCCTAAACTGCTCAGGGGAAGGAAGTAGAGAATTTGGAAACTGAGTTGAGCCCAGGAAGAAGAAAGGGGTGGGAGAAAGATATTTTAAAATTTAGTTTTATTTCTCATTATCCTATTTGGATTTGATTGACAATCAATTAAATTAATTTTCCCAAGCTGAATCTGTTTTGCCTGTGATGGTAGTTGCTGAGCAATCTCCCTGTCCTTATCTTGACCCATGAGCCTTTAATTGCATATTTTCCCTACCTGTCCTTCTGAGGAGGAAGAGTGACAGAGAGGCTTGGTGGGCACCTCACAGCCAGCCAAGGTCAACATAGCACAAACTGTGACTGAGTTTTTTCACTGTGATAGTATTTGGAACAATTCCAATTTAAATGTAAAGTAGATTAGTCTGGATATATATGAGGTTTTTGGTTCACACTTACGTGGCATTATCCACATCGAAACTTAGTGTAGCATACATAGCATAGTTCAAAATAACCTTACCCTCTTTATGTAAGCTTGTGCCTTGTTAAATAAAATTGTCTTATGCAACCTTATGGCACAGGTGAGGAAGTTAAATAAAATACTATGTGAATGAAAGAGATTTTGATGTAAGATACTGTAAAAAGAAAAAAAGAAAAAAGACAGTGGGTTTGTAAATGGTAAATATTGGTCTAAGATGTTACACTCAGAGCTTACATAACTATTTTACATTTTTCTACATTGCAAATAGAATCCTGGAAGCATGGAACATTCCAAAGACCATTTGGGGCTTTATTTTTATTTTTTTTTTGTCCCCTGTTGAAATGTTTTTTTTTTTTATATCCCAGTTGAAAAAAGAGTTACAAATTAATTAAGTCTCTGTAGTCTTGCAATTATAAGCAATTATGATCTATCCTGGGGAAAAAAAAAAAAAAAAAAAAAAAAAAAAAAACAAAAAAAAAAACAAAAACCCACGAAAAACAACCAAACAAAATAATAAAATTAAAATGTTATTACATATAAGAAATGTGCTCTATCTCTCTGAACTTTTCTTTATTTTATTTTCTAATAGTTAAAAAAATGTTAAAGTTTTGATTTTCAACAATTTTCTTTACACAATTAATATTCCTTTTTCAGATGGAGCACCATATTTAATTTTTACTATTTTTAGTATAACTGCTATAGCAGAGCCTTCTAGCACTTCAGAGGACCGTTATCTATTTATCTATCTACATACTATGATACAGCTAAAATCTGAGTTGACAAAGTTTAAAGTAAGTATAAAAAACCTGACTGTATCTGTTTTATTTTCCTTGAGACAAATTGGTTTATTGAGTAATTTATGTCATTGATCCACTCTGATTAATATTTTGATTCTGTCCCTGAATAGTAGAAAGTTCAAAGAGATCCTGATACTTGTGTTAGAATAATTTGCTGATCAAGAAAGGGGAAAACAAAAAGCTTCTTTAACTCATGTTTAATTAGGCTATTCAACAATTTTGACTGACATAAGTACCAATTAGCTATTTGCGAGATGACACCTATCTTTATTAGATTTAATTTCTCTAAGGGTCTACCTTCTCCAAAACGTTTCTTAGACACTGATAGTGAGTGGCGAAAAGGCAGTTGTCCTGAGTTTTTAAATCATTGTAGGTAAACCAATATTTCCTCATCCAGTATATGCATATATGACTTCAAAGTGTAAACTTTAACTCAGACTGGTTTGTAACACAGTATACAGTTTATATGCGAACTTGAACTGAATTAATGTTAAAAGTGTTGTACAAAAGTGAAATATAAAATTAGGAAGGATATAAAATGCCAGTCAGTTTCTATTGCAGTTTTTCTAATAATCACAAAGTGTTCCATTGAGGTAGGACAGAAATTTCCTATTCATAGAATGAACAGGTCAACTGTTTGTGTGTTACAAAATTATTTACTTATTTTGAAAATTTCACTTTTAGAGGATTCTGTCACTGAAGAGCCTGCTTTTAAATTTCCTTTTGTGACCTAATAAGATCAAAGGCCTAGCACAGATGTTATACTTTATCTCTTCTTTTCTGTACCAGAAACAGAAGTTATGCCTAAACAAAAGAGTAACATTGCCACGAAATTCCTTCATCTATTATTATAATGGCAGAAACGGATAAATATAACAGCTTAAAGCTATAAAACAAATGACTGATTTAAAATAAAATATAAAAAAAATATTTCTTGAAGTATCTCTGCTGATGGTTGGCCTCAACAATGGTGAAAAGGCGGCTTAAACCCACTTTTTCCTATTTTTAGAGCTTTATTGATTGTAAATTTTATATCCAGAAAGTTATATTCAAGATATATCTTTAATCTCATCAATAATGGGATATCCTTGATATAAAGTATGTGTTGTTGTTGTTGTTGTTGTTGTTATTAAAAAGACTAGGTATTTTAGAGGACATATTCCAAAGAAAAAGTACTTTAGGGGACAAAGCCAGCCACAATGGAAATATGTTTGGAATATAATTGAAAATTTGGATCTAGAGTCTATTTTTTTTTTCCTGAATGATGCCTCACATAGCAAATTTGCATTAATATTTTCTGACTTTACACTACTTCTACTTATTGATCTTAAACATCTGATGTAAGTTTACTTTCATTTCATTTAGTAACCCCAGGACAAACTGAAATCTTACTGCTGCTTATAAAGAGAGGAAAAGAACCTGTCCAACAGACTAACACTGACATGCTATGAAATCCACAGAGGCTCCTGCTCCCTGAGGAAGAGGTGTGGTGCAAGTATCATGTTGCTGAAACAGCTTTTCTTGAATAAAATTGACAGATATGGTTCGAGCATTATGAATGGATGGAGGCAATATTAGTCTAGCTGGCATTAGGAATGATCAAACACTGTAATGGCCTTTGCCTGGGTAGATCTGAACACTGCAGTAAAAATAGATGAATAAAGGACAAGCAGCTTGTCAGGTAAAACAGTATTTTCTTTTAGATTTTTTTTCCTACCTGCTGTTCATTCTCTTGATTAAATTCCCACCAAACTCTTCTGGAAGACTCATTTTGCTTTGGCTGTAATTAGTATACATTTTGCTTTCTGTATTGTTCGAACATCTGTTTCAAGTGTTTGCCTGAGTAAACTCTGGCTGTATAAATTCTTTAAACCCTTTTGAAAAACCATTTATGGAATCACGGAATTGTCAGAGTTGGAAGGGACCTCAAGAGATCATCTAGTCCAACTATTCTGCTAAAGCAGGATTGCCTAGAACACATTGCTCAGGACTGCATACAGGTGGCTCTTGAAGACCTCCCTGGGCAGCCTGTTCCTGTACTCCGTCACCCTCAACAGAAAGAAGCTTTTTCTCATATTCGAATAGAGCTTCCTAATGTTCCAGCTTATGCCAATTGCCCCTTGTCCTGTCACCGGGAACCACTGAAAAGAGTCTGGTTCTATCCTCCTTCAAGCGACCCTTCAGATACTTACCAGCATTAATAAGGTTTCTCCTCTTCTCTTCTCCAGGCTAAAGAGTCCCAGCTCTCTCAGCCTTTCCTCACAAGGGAGATGCTCCAACCTCTTAATTATCTCTTGCCACACGCTGGACTCTCTCCAGTAGTTCCCTGTGTCTCTTGAACTGGGGAGCCCAGACCCATTATTGCATTTGTGGCCTCACCAGTGCAGAGTAGAAGGGGAGAATGACCTCCGTCAAATTACTGGCCACGCTCTTCCCTATGCAGCCCAGGATTCCATTGCCCCTCATGGCAACAAGGGCACATTGCGGGTTCAGGGAGAGTTTCCTATCTACCAGGAGTTCTCCTCAGAACTGCTTTCCAGCAGGTCCACCCCTAACCTGTACCAATGCCTGACATTCTTCCTCCCCAGAGGCAGGAACCTACACTTGCCCTTGTTGAACCTCTTTAGGTTCTTCTCTGCCCAGTTCTCCAGCCTATACAAGTCAAGCTGGATGGTGGCACAGCCCTCTGGAGTGTCAGCCAGTCCTCCCAGTTTGGTATCATTAGTGAACTTGCTGGGATACGCTCTGTTCTCTCTCCCAGGTCATTGATTAATATGTTGAACAAGACTGGACCGAGTACTGGCCCTTGGGGGACACCACTAGTTACAGGCCTTCAACTTGACCCTGTGCCATTAATTACAATTCTCTGAGCCCTGCCACACAGCCAGCTCTCAATCCACCTCACCGCCCCTCATCTAGCCCACACTTCCTCAGTTTCTTAATGACGATGTTATGGGAGACAGCGTCAAAAACTTTCCTCAAGTTAACATAGATGACATCTGCTGCTCTCCCCTCGTCCAGCCATCCAGTTATAACATCATAGAAGGCTGTCAGATTGGTCAAGCATGACTTACCTTTGGTAAATCCGTGCTGACCACTTCCAATGATTTCCTGTTCTTCAGTGTGTTTGGAGTTGACATCTAAAACAAGCCGGTCCATTACCTTCTCAGGGACAGAGTTGAGACTTTCTGGTCTGTAGTTTCCCGTGTCCTCCTTCTTGCCCTTTTTATAGACTGGAGTGATACTTGCCTTCCTCCAGTCCTCAGGCACCTCTCCTGTTCTTCATGACCTTTCAAAATGATGGAGAGCGGCCCAGCAATGACATCTGTCAGTTCTCTCAGTGCTTGTGGGTGTATCCCATCAGGGCCCATGGATTTATGGATGTCTATTTTGGCCAAGTGATCTCTTAACTCAGTCCTCCTCTACAGAGGGAAAATCTTGCCCTCTGCAGACCTTCCCCCTTGTCTCCAGTGTCTGGGATTCATGAGGAACAGTTGTAGCAGTGAAGACTGAAGTAAAGAAGGCATTCATGAACTCTGCCTTCTCTGTGTCTTCCACCACCAAGGTACTTGCCTCATTTGTCAGTTGGCCTACATTTTCGTTAGTTTTCCTTTTTCTACTGATGTACTGAAAGAACTTCTTCCTGCTATCTTCATCTGTGCTGGTCAAGTTCAGTTCTTTTATCTGAAAAAGTTTTTATTTTGATTTGGTTCTGAAGACCTGAATGGCATACTGTGTACATTCTACATAATGAGCTGTTTTATCACACTGGAGGTGAGATACTCATTCAGAAACTGAAAGAAACAGAAGACAAGGACAAGAATTTGGGCTGAGAAATGTTGTTAGTGTTATTAGGTCTATAAACCTTCAGTTCAACTCTTCAGACAAAGTAGCCAAGAGGGAATAGAGAATGATTCCAGTGAAGTAGTTAAGACATTTATGTGGTTGATGCAGTACAGACTGAAGAGGGAACTCACCCTAGATACCACATATGGGCATCTTATTTTGTAAAATCTGTGCTGCACTACCACCATCTTAAGTAAAATTGCTCTTGCCTGTTACTAGCAAGTATTAAACATTCTTCCAATTACTGTGTGAAAAGAGTGAAAGAACATTTATTTAGACTTAAATGTGTTGAATTAAATATTGTGGTTCTGTGCATGCAGATAATTTATTGACTTACTATAATTGACACTAGAATAAAAATTACTAGATCCTGACTCTTAATATCACTTTAAGATCCAACATGAAATAAGATATCAGATAAGATACAAGAAGTTAGATATCAGATTTTTATATAATAGAAAGTCCTGTAAGAAGTAAACTCCTATTTAAATGCAAGAAGACATTACATAACAAAATGAAATAGAAAATAAAATTATATCTAAATGTTTCTCCCATATTGATGAATTAATTATACTTTATAGACGGCTTCAGCAGACTTGGTTTTGTGGTAAGACTCGCTGCTTGGATTTTATGTTACAGAAGTTGTGATAAACTTTGGGATATACTTAACATAAAGTATTTGCTAAAAGGAGAAATAAAAAGAGAAGGCAATCTGATTATGAATGTTCTTGCAACAAGAAAACTGCTGTTACAAACTCTTTTAAATTAGCTGTGTGACCTAAGCTAGACCAAGATTTCATATTGAAATATGTATCTTTTGAAAAGGCAACTTCACTATTATCACTTTTTTTACAGCACTGGACCAACATTCCCTAAATGTTTTTGCTAATACTAGTTCCTTCAAGTTTCTTCCATTTTTGAAGACAAATCCTGAAGACGAAACCTCTTCTTCCTTTTCCTTGCAAAACACAGAGCTGCTGCTTAGGTCCTCCAGGAAGCTGCTCTAATTATTGTCTGCAAGTGTACCATTAGCCTGGGAACAGCTAACTGCCTTTACTTTCTGGAAATAGCTGGGTAATTAATGCTACCCAGATAGTATAAACACCTTCTTTGAATCCTCCTGTGACCCTCTTAGGTATCATAATTCCCAGTTTGAAAACATAGGACTGGAGGAGAAGTTGTGACATTTACTCTTCAAGGCAGAAAATTAAATTCCTTGTTGACAGAAATTCATACATCCTTTATCATAGTCATTCTTAATACTTATTAATATGATTATTTATGTAGCTGTGGTTATTTTCTATAGTGTCATGCTTGTACATAGTTGAGACGTAGCTTGTGTCCAGAAATATTTAGAATACAAGACTTCTGTAATTCGTCCACATATCTGTTTGCCTGTGTAGCAAACCTCTCTGGAGAAATCTTCATAAGAAATACAGGTAGTTCAGACTGCAGCAGGAAATGAGAGAGTATGAAGAAGGCATGACATCAGGAAGACTTGAGGAGAACATGTTGTGCTTCCTTTTGCTACCCTAACTATGAAGGAAAGGAAACAAAACCAATACAACATTGTCCATAAATTTAGGGTTTAGTTAGTAGACTGGATTTCTACCTATGTTCTAAGCTTATTCCTTCAGACATATCTGCACTGTACAGTGCAGTCACAGTAAAGTTACTTAAAGTTTTTGCAAATAAGCTAAGATTGTGACTACTGTCCAGTTACAAAAGTAGGTCAGGCTGTGATAACCTGAGAAATTGCTCAAATTAGTCTGCTTCTTCCCCTAGACTAGTTTATGCAAAGCTAACAAAGCTAACCCAGCTCTATCCCTGGAATTGTTCAAGACCAGGCTGGATGGGGCTTTGAGCAACCTTGTCTAGTAGGAAGTGTCCCTGCCCATGGCAGAAGAGTTGGAACTCGATGATCTTTATGGTCCCTCTAACCATCCGATGATTCTATTCTATGACTCTATAGCTGAAATACACTGTAGTGTGAACTCCATGTATAGTTGAACCACAATTATGTGTCCTCACAGACAAAACATTGAATTAGAAATAAGAAAAATACAGTCTTTTCCTGTATATGTCATGTGCTCCTTTAAAACCATAAGGAACTCACTGAATCTTTCGTTGAACCTCACCTCAGCACTAGCTAGGGATAATTATGTATGTAGGTAAATATCTGCAACTGTTCAGTTACTATGTCTATATCTAGTTAAATATTGATACCCTACTTTGTATATTTCTAATATGAATTGAGGTACATGGATCATACTGCACTAGCAGATGAAAGTGAAAGGGATTTTAAAATTATTATTAAAACAATGTATACTTTTTTTTGAATTTTTTTGTATGTCATGGTTTGGGCCAGACTGGCAAAAGATGAATGACAGATGCTCTCCATCACCCCTCTCTCCAAGGAGAAGTGGAAGAGGGCTAAGGAAATTTATGAGTTTAAAAGGAAATAAACTGCTGTATAGAAATATTAATAATAAAATAAAATGAAATAGATACAATATATATAAAACCATGCCAAGCTCCCAGGATAATGTCAGTGGCAGGCACTGGGAAAGTCCCAGACTAGACTCAGTGACAGATGGGAACTGGATTGCAGATCTGGAGTCGGGAACTCATCAGGGTAAAAAGCAAATGAACAGACAGGGTCCTCCTCAGATGTCAGCTGCTGAAGTAAGGAGGACCTGATCCTTTGATCCTTCAGCTTTTAGACTGAGCTTAAAGCAGATGGGATGGAATACCTTGTTGGTCACATTTGGGTCACCTGTCCTTTCTGCTTTTCCCCGCAGTTGGGATCCCTCAATGCTTTTCTGTTTCTGACCCGCCAACGGGGCAAATAACAAAATTAGCTAACCTTGTTTGTTATAGCAATAAGTATAAGCAAGACTCTCTCTGGATTCTATTCCTTGATATTGACTATAAACATAGGTCTTATCAGTCTGATAATGAACAGATTTCTGCACAATATGCTGTTAATTTCAGAGAGTTAGAAATTTAGCTAAGAAGTAAAATTACTGAACAGAAAGTTGGTTCTTTTCTACCTCAAACCAGAATAATATATTAGAAAGAAAATTAATTATATTCATGATAACTCATTAGAAATAAAAGCAAGAAGCAAAAATAACTTCTATAATCAATAACTGATTAGATGACTAGTGACTCTTAAACCAGTTCTTTCCTATTTGTTCAGTGGGAAGCTTTGTTCAAAGAGGAACCTCTTAGTAGAATGTCAGATGTGAATTTTCAGAGCCCTACAAACTTTTAAAAGCTTAGAAATTTTATAAACACGATTTTGCTGACTTTCAGTTTGTTTGTTTATTTTTTAAAACAGACCCCTCTGAAATGTAAGTCATCTGCAAAATAAGTACTTGAGGGTAAAATACCTTTGAACAGTCAAAATATCTTTGAAGTGTGTCAAGTTTATCTCCAAAACCTTTTTTACCTTTTGTATAGCCTGTCAGAACTTCCCATTCGCTAATCTTGTTTGTCCTTCTTTAACACACCTTGACGTGTAAATTTAGGCCTCTATTAGGTGAAAGTCTTGAGTTGGAAGTCTAAATATATAAAATACTCAGAGCCAACCATGTAAAATATTGCAGCAATTTATCAAGAATGCTCTGCCTCACAAGTCATCTCCTTAATTTGGAAAAAAAAAATTAATTATAACATGTAATTTAAGTATTGAAGCAAAAAGTAAAATTAAGGGAAAAAATATTGTCATTGTAAGATTAAAAGAAGGAGGTGAATTTGCAGAAAATGCTAACAGTATAAATAAATTCTACTCAGAAAATGACAGATATAAAATAGTTGTTTACAAACCTTTAAATTTTACTACATTGCATTTTTAGCAATGTGAACATGTAAGATTTATGAGCAATTCTAATTTCTTAGACTAATGAAACTTTTCTGTAATGATAATCTTAAGCCAATATGAAGAATAAAGTTATGAAAACCTCCTAACTGTAGGCAACTTCTTGAGTTAATTTAGCAATAAAAAGGAGAGCAAGCACCTCTTAAAAATTTGCTAAATGTAATTACTGTGTTTCTAATATATTTGGTATAGCATAGAAGACTGCGTCTTGTGTCTGTGTGCTTTGGTGATTTAAAAGAAGTTATTACTGTGATAATTAAAATGACCAACATTAACTCTGAACTTAGTTGCTTTGCTTGATATTGAAAAAGAAAGGGTAAATGCCAAGAGTTATTACTCTTGGCTGAATTTACTGAAACTAAGGTAACTCGGAATTTCATATGACTACTTATCATCATACAAGTTTTGTGGTGAACAAGTCACATGCACTAAATGTATTCAAAGTTAACCTTTAACAAAATACTGTATATTTCCAAGAAGACTGATCACTTACCTCTGGTTTGTAAGCCATTATATGTTGTATACTTATACTCTATAAGGAACTTAAGAGTGACAAACTTGCATTTTGATTGATAAACAGAAAAAAACCCAACAAGCTATAACATGCACTGCAGCTAAAAAAGAAAAAAAAAAAGAAAAAGAAAAAGAAACAAACTCATGCACCCAGTTTATGAATATCTAAATTTTGCCTGCAAGTTGTTTTGTTTTGTGATAACATTTTGGCCACTCGAGCTTAGTCAACTTATGTCTTTAACTCAATTGAACTGGGATTCTAGAACACATGCAAAGATTGAGATAATCATTAAAAAATAATTAAATTGCCTTTTATTATAATTGTAATAATCTAAAACAACAAAAATGAAAATAGCTAAGGAACCAGATTTTAGAGATACACAGCCTAGTAAACAGAATAAATTTCCTGATATTTGCCTTATTGTGAACTGAATTGTTCTCCTTGTTGCCTTAACTACGCTCAAATAAGCATCTTTCAGCTGCCAGGAGGATGGTGCCAGGCTCTTCTCAGTGACAGCCAATGACAGGACGAGGGGCAATGGGTGCAAGCTGGAACATAGGAGGTTCCACTAAAATATGAGAAAAAAACTTCTTCATGGTAAGGGTGATGGAACACTGGCAGGGGCTGCCCAGAGAGGTTGTGGAGTCTCCTTCTCTGGAGATATTCAAAACCCGCCTGGACACGTTTCTGTGTGACCTGATGTAGGTGTTCCTGCTTTGGCAGGGGGATTGGACTAGATGATCTTTCAAGGTCCCTTTCCAATCCCTGATATTCTGTGATTCTGTTATTCAGTATCTGTTTACCTTACTGTATCCTTGTATAGTGTATCCCATGCTTGGGAATTTGAGAGGTACAGATAGGTTTAGATATAACATAAAATTGACAGGTTCTAATATCTGGAAAGCGGATCAAACCCTGGATCCCTGGATTTCCACTAATGATTTTGGGAGCTTTAACATGTAGATCATTGAAGGAAGACACCTATATTTAGTTGTCATAATTTGTTCTAATCTGCATCTGGAATCCATCATTCTTTCCTTCTTTTTTGTTTGTTTGTTTGTTTTGGTTTTGTTCTTGGAATTTGCAAGGATGGCAGAGAGCCTCTGAAAACAACAAAACAAGGCTTAAAATGGGCCCACCTTAATGGACAGAAATAGGGAACTTCCTACAGGAGAACATTTTGGGGAATGTTCTAACACCTTTTCTGGGAAATAAGTGTGGCTGGATGTCCCTATGAAATGACCATGTACTAATGCACATAGTGGGAAATAAACAGAGAAAATCAAAGATGCCTGTGTGCACTTGCTGTCACATGATCTCACTGGGATCACAGAAATGTGGTGGGATAGCTCATGTGATTGTGGTGCTGTGATGGATTGAAACAGTCTGGTAAGGCAACAGCGGTGATTGCATTTTCTGTGGGACAGAAGAGTAACTTCATGAAGC
This sequence comes from Nycticryphes semicollaris, assembly GCA_013400055.1. NCBI lineage: Eukaryota > Metazoa > Chordata > Aves > Charadriiformes > Rostratulidae > Nycticryphes > Nycticryphes semicollaris. The sequence goes on from VXBJ01003446.1 coordinate 43,925, forward strand.
TCTGCCTGGATACAAGTGATTAGCCAGCTAAGAATTTATGCATCAGGATTAACAGGCAGAGAAATGTGGGTGATGTTGCAATGAGTTCATGTTCAGGACTGCTTGATCTGGAAGAAGTAGAGGAGGTCTTTTTCAGAAAACTGGGAGTTTAGTCAACCTGCTATTGGCTGGAAGGGCAACAGAGAAAATCACAAGGAATCCAGGGGTTTTCTTGAATGTATTTGTGATAACTTCCTGGCACATGTGATAGAGTGACCAGCAAAGGGGGTGGCTCTTCTTGAGATTAATTCTTATTAATTCATTAATTAATTGATTATTAATTTTTATCTACAAGAAAGAACTGACTGGGGAGTTGAAAGTGACAGGCAGCCTTAACAGTAATGAAGATATGGTGGAGTTCAAGATTCTGTAGAGTGAGGACAAGGGAAAACAACAGAATCCCAGTCCTGGACTTGAGAGAAGAGTATGTTCCTATTCAGAAGTACCTCAATAGGTGGCAAAATGTCTTGACAGGCACCTTACAAAGTTCAACAATGGCAAATGTAAAGCCTTGCACCTGGGGAGGAATAATTCCATGACATAGTACAGATTGAGGACTGACTGCCTAGAAAATAGTTTTGCAGAAAAGGACTAATGGACAACAAATTGAACAAAAGTCACGTGACAGCAATGAAAGCAAATAGCCTCCTGGGCTGCATCAGGAAGAACATTGTCTGCCAGTGAAAAAGAAGGGCAACATCTTTCTACTCAGTACTGGCGAGACGAATCCAGTCCTGAACTCCCTGGTACAAGACCGACATGGAGATACTGGCGCAAGCCCAGTAAGAAGGCAATGGAGCATCTGTCATATGAGGAGAGGCAAAAAGAATTGGAACTGGTAAGGCTGGAGAAGAAAAGGCTCAGGGAAGGTCTTATTAATATATATTAAGAACAGATAGGTGGAATAAAGATTAAGCCATCGTCTTTACAGTAGTATCCAGTGACAGGATGAGAGGCAATGGGCTCAAATATAAAGGAAGGAAATTCCGCTAAACATAAGAAAAATTTCTTTACTGTGAGAGTAATTGAAAACTGGAATAGGTTGCACAGAGAGGTTATGGAGTTTCCATTCTTGGAAATATTCAAAACCCAACAAGAGTGAACTGGAGAAACCTGATGTAGCTGACCTTGCTTTGAGCAGGGAGATTGCAGTAGATGACCTACAGAGGTCCCTTTTGGACCTCAACTGTTGTATGATTGAGAATAGTACACTATTTTAGCAGAAATTAAATATGTATTTTGCTAAACTTCATCATGATTTTAAACTGTCTTTTAGGAAGGACAAATAACTTGAACTGCTGTGAATTATAGAATGTTAACCAAATTACTGCTTAGAGTTTCTTTGTGTTTTGTTTTGGTGTTTTGCAGCCTAGTTTTTTGGTTGTTTGATTTCATTTGGTTCAAATATATAATGGCAGACAATCCAAATAAATGCAATATTGCTTAAGCATAGATAATTAAGTACTAATGAAAAAGCTTCTCTTTTATAAAAGGGAGAGGAGAAAATAAGAAATATCCACTACATAAACAGTATTATAAAAACTTTCCTGTCTTAATATGAATACATATTTACTTATGCATTTGAATATTCAATATGAAGACTGAGAAATTATAAACAATGCTTAGACTGTTATTTCTTCGTGGTAATTTCTGTGTTGGAGACATAATATAGAGATTTGAAAGGGCACTTGAATAAACAGGATCATTTAAGATAAACCTGTATTTAAGAAAATGTAATTAATTCTGTTGCCTTATGATGTACTTGGCTCCTGACCCTTCACATGTAGTAGAAAGGATTACAGAATTAGAGCCTTAAAACTGATGCCCTCAAACACTCTTGCATTCAGTTTGCTATTCAGTTAAATAAATGACTGGAAAACTTACATCCTTACTTTTGGACATTATTTTTCTTTCAGTCTGATTAATTTTGAAGTTGTTTATTTCTTAATCCATCCAAAAATCAGTATCTCAGTACCAGTTCCCCCCCGCATGTAATTAATAGCTGTCACTGTCCTTTGGGCCAGACAAATGCTAGCAGAATGCTAAGCTATGTTTAGTAACACAAACCTTGTTGGGGTATATCAGCCTAGACTTCTAATTTTCTGCTTAGACAGCTGACCAATGGTGCAGTTAAAAAATTCTGATCATATTTTTGTTTCTCTCTACCAAATATACATGTGCTATTAGTCATCATATGAAAGTAAATCTTCAGAATATGAGTCAGAAAACTGTCTGTCTCTCCCTATATATCATACAGATTTTCATTAAACCAGATACCATTCAGTCTATCTGTCTGGCCAGTGGTTAAAAGGAACACATTAGGGAGAATTTCACCCTAGTGCACACATCTGTTGTTTCATCTGTGTTTTATTTTGCTTTAGAAGTACAGGACTATTGGACACCCAGCTGCAAATCGCTGTCCATGCAAACTTCTATAACAATGGTAAAAAGTCAAACAGAAAATAATTTTGATTTGGTTGAAAGGTCACTTTTCAAACACATATATTTAATCTTCACCCAAAAAAACTCAGCACAATAAAACCTCATCTATTAATAGGGTATATGTAAATGTACTGGTTATTGATGGTTCACACTGTATGCATGTTTTTTGTTCTTGTTCCTCTGAAGTGTATTATTACACAGCAGACACTTGCTGAATTCTGTCGGTAGTGTCCCAGCTGGCTACTATGTATGTAATTCTTGTGGTTTTGTGCCTAGGAAGACAAGTTGAATTCCTTCCAGAGGTTTGTGGTTTTTATTAGAGAGGTGAAAGATTTGTATATTGAGTACTCAATAATTTACAGGAGGTGAGTTTAAAAAAATGCTCTTTTTTTAGATGTTTTTATCTATCCCAGACGTATTTTTTCAAGCTGTGCTTTCATTTCCTTCACCTATTCTCACCTTCTCTGGTGACTTAATTACCGAGGGTCTTTTTTGATTTACAATGCCAAACAGCACTTTTTTTTCTGATTACATGTAGTGTACATGTAGCTTAAACCAAAAACTTCAATACATTATTAAACCTACACACTTTGTATATTCCTTCCAAACTAAGACTCAAACAAAAAGTAGTGAAAGAGAGATCAATGGTTTTTGTGCCTGAGAGCATTCACATTCTCTTAATTTAGCGCTGAACTGCCAGCTCATAACACTCATGATTTAGAGGGCTACTTTTAACTGGTCCTGGTAAAGATGTGATACTGCATGGAAGATGTCAAGATTTCTAAGAGCAGAGGGCAAGCATGTCTTCATATCCTAGTGGCTAAGACATTCACCGGAGAATTAGAACTCCTGTGCTCAAAAATCTGTCCCCCACTATGTTTTCTGCATTTACTGTGTATAGATTTATTTTTTATTGGCTTATATTTATTCTTATACTCTTAGTCTTGCAAAATAGAAGATACAGAAAAAGAGCTTCCCATCCAAAACAGAATAAATGATAGATAATTATTTAAGCCTTTTAGTATGGTTTACTATTTTGTGCATTTTGCCATCCTGTGTAATTCTTTTGGGACTTGGAGTCATTGTGTTACTGTTGTCCATATTGAATTGGGAGTTTCTGCATAACTCATTGTGCCAATTTGTCCAGACACTGCCAGGACCTGATGGTCCATTCTAAGCTCTGGAGTGCTTATCTCTGAGCATTAAAGCATTACATTATCCTACTCTTGACCTGCCTAAAACAAAACTGAACAAAATTATGAACCTGGTCTCCCCTGGTTTTTGGGGGAGTTGTTTTTTCTGTTACTCTTCTGTTACTTTTGGGTGTTCCTTTTCCCCCATCTGATTTAAAAATAAAATAAAATAAAATAAAATAAAATAAAATAAAATAAAATAAAATAAAATAAAATAGTACTTACAAACTTCAGTCCTCGTGGTTTATTCAGACCTTGATCATGTTTCTCATTACCTTGTTCCTGGCATCTGTCTCAATGCCATACAGTACTGCCGAAATACTGTGCTGACTATCCTGCTGTTTTCTCTAACAGCACTCAGCACTGCCTTGTTTTCATAGTTTCATCTCTTAGTATGTATACTTGTCCTTTATTGTTTTACTTGGTCCAGCAAAGTACTAACCACCTTTGTATTTGGTAAATGATTTTATTAGAATTTTCACTTATTCTGCCAGCACTACCAAAATTTTACTTCCTTAAAAATATCTTCACACATTAATCTTTAATATAGATTTAAACACCTGCATGAACAAAGGAAAAATACAAGTCAGCTGACAGTTTGGGTTTTTTAGTTTAGTTTTGGTTTCACTTTTTTTTTTTTTTTTCTGCCTAAAAATTATGTGGTAAAAGCCAAGAGGTGTCATCACTGTGCACAAAGTACTCTTTTCGGGCTGTTCATGGTTTTCCATAAACAAAGCTCCACAGGAAAAGAATGAAGGATGAGGCTATTTGTAGAAAAATATAAATTTATTCCACCTTTATTGTGAGAAGACTAGAAGCAAAATAACTACATTAACATGTGGCTGAGCTTGGTCTGACCTCTCAATAAAGCACATGAGTGTAGTGCTATTTTTGTGCTAACAGGTTGCATGGCATGTGACTGTCTACTTTAGCGTAAGCAAAGCAAATTTACATCTGTCTTCAAAATATCTGTAGGTTTCACGGACTTTTTTATTATTATTTTTCCTTTTCTCCCAACTATTACAATTGTGCACTAAAAATGTCATCTGACTGAACAGGTAGATAATAGAAACCATGGAGAATTGTCTTACCTCCTATAGCCACTCACATATGGACATGTATGTCTTTGAGTACAATGTGTTCTTGCACAAGAGAGCAAATTTGGTAGGAGACATTAAAAATAACTAATTTCTGTATGGTAGAGTGATTCTTATTACTTTGCAAAGAGGTCATGTTCCAGGAATCAAGTAATAAGTTACTTTCCCCCCGCCCCCCACACCCCCTAAGATTTACTGTAGCAGGAGCACTCTCTGTAACAGTTAGGCTATGGACTCAGCAAGGACTCAATTTTACATAGTAGTGAAATGAATATTTTACAAATCGAAGTGATTTTTTTTCTCTCTTGATTTCCCTAATCTTTCAGAAACAACAAAAGAAACAAAGGGAAAAAGTCTAGCAAATGCATTTACCTAATAGCCTGATCCAAAAAGTGAAGGAAGGAGATTGTTTTAAGAAGCCAAATTTGAAGAACCAACAAATGAAAGGATAAAATTTACAGAAGAAAAAGTGAGCTAATAGTTGTGGGCATCTGCTGATGTTCATGCAGCATGGATAGTGCAATACTGCCCTTCACTTCTCCTTCCCCCTCCATACTCCTTCCCTCCCCCTTCTCTCCTGCAGAGCAGAGACTTTGTTTGGAAGATTTTTGTTTCAATGGTAGCTGAGTATCTCTGATAATATAATTTTTCCTTGCGTTGTTGCTACAGAAAGTTTCCAGTAATGTAATGTTCAATGGCATTCTGAATGAAGAACAAGTTCATCATTGTGTTAACCCCTATAAAAAAGATACTGAATGATAACATAACTTCTTCATTGTATATGTCTAGGGGTTATCCATGAAAGAAAACAAAACAAAACCCCACAAAAATCAGAAACATTCCTAAATTAGCTTTCTAAACTATAATAGAAAGTTGCTATTAAACCAAATTTTACTTTGGACGAAGAAAACAAACAAATCAACAAAACGGTCAAAGAAACACTGTGAAGATGTCTCTTGTTTCCATTGCTTGATTTATGACTATTATTTTGGGGACTTACACATGTTAAAACATGTTGATGTTTTTGGTCTTTCCATAAAAAACACCGTATGCCATGTTTTTGTATGCATGTGCTAACTAAAAAATTTCATTTGATATTTGGCATGTATATTCTTTTTATAGGCTATCAGGTCATCTGTTACTCACAATTAAAGTAGATTAATAATTTGAATCTGTCTTGAATGACTGAATTTTTATGAACTTTTTGAATTATTATTTAAAAAGCCATCAGTGCAGAAGCATTATAACACAGCTAAGAAATATGTGAATCATGACAAATCTGATATGTCTGCATATGCCATTAAATTGCAGCAACAGTCCTGTTAGGTTGACATCTTCTGTGATTTTCTATTTAATCCCCTCATAATTCATGACAATTACACTTTTACATAAACAGTGAATATAAAGTGACAAAAAATAAAGCCAATGCAGTTTCTGCACTTCATTTTTTTTAGCAACAGATGTGGTGAACTGAGGATATTAAAACAAATCTCTGAAATTAGCACGATGCTGTGTTCAAGCTAACTGCAAGGATGTTTGACCTAGAGCTCCACCTAGTGAAATTTTCATGAAAAGATAACAGAAATGCAAGTTTTCACTTGCTGTAATTGCGGTCTTTAAACGTAAAGCTTTATGAGGTTGTGTTGGCCACAGGAGTTGCTCAAGCCGCTATACAGTGACAGTTTATTTAAATTTTAGAATGAATTTATTTTAATGAGCATAGAATATTCCTTCAATTCTTTCTCCTGATGATTTAGGAAGGTAAATAGTAAATAGCCACGTTTAGAATGATGTCATTTAAGATTGCTAAAGAATATGTTTTTTTTTTCCCCAGAAAAACTGAATACCAAAAAAAAAAAAAAGTCTTTACTTCTTTATCCTACTTTCATTTTTAGCATTATTCAATATTTTAGATAGATTTCACTTCCAACCATGTAAGAAGCTCTTCTGCAATCAATTTTAGATATCAGTCTGAATCATAATGTCATGTTCTCAGTTTTGAGGATGAGAAAGGCATGAATTTAGAGCTGAGCTCATATTAAATTAGTGATATTGTGATGGTGAATGTGTCAGAAGTTGTAGTGAATTTCAGTAATAACAAAAATATGTTAGGAAAGTTAGTGAAAAAGAAGACGATACTAAAATGAGTAAAAGAAAGAAGAAAATGCTCTCTATATTTTGTACTGCAAACCTTATTGGTTCTGTATGGAAAAGGAAGGGCAAACACTGCTCAGCTGCGTGACACCATAGTGTTGAAGGCAAAATTCTATAGTAGTGGAAGAAAGTGCTTTATGCTAATTTGCAAGCAAAACGAGTTTACTGACACAAGCATATAGGGGCAAGTATTGAAAGTACTGGGAGAGTACTGCCTTCAAAATAAACTCATATTATAATTTTAGTACCATTTCACCATTTAAGGTTTGTTTGTTTGTTTTTTTAAATAGATAGCAGACCACATGATAAAGTTCAGATGCATACAAACAAGATATTTAAACTATAAAATATGTTTCTACCATGCAGGGAAATAGCAGACTTCTAGTTATTTCAGCACTCAATAACACATTAACCTTGTGAGAGGGTAGGTTAGTGGAAATAATCTGTGAATACACAATTAAAAGTTTTAGCATGTATCTATACACAAGGGAAGTGCTAAAATTTCTCACACCAACCTAAATTTTATTTTCTAGTTTTCTATAAATTTTCAGCTTTAAGAATATGCAACTGTTTTTAATTTGTGAATAAATTCCTATATTTTTGTTTCTTACTTTCTTTAAAATAAAAGATACAGCAATGTCTACCTTCCAGTACTCCCATTTTCAAAATTGTTAGAGCTGCAACAGGGATTGATACAGCTTGAGAGAGCTAGTATCTGAAGAAGTTTGTCTTATTTGGAGGTTTCAGGATGTAAGGCACTGAGTGATGGAAAGGAACGTGGATTGGGACTTCCTCTTACAGAAAATTCCCAAGCGTTGGAGGGCAGATGATAGTGGATGTGTTAATGCTCTGTTTTGTTTCTCCATATCTTTCTTATTGAGATTTATTTGTGTGGGTGTGCGTACATATATTTGAGTTAATAAGAATGTGACTACAACTAAAGGACTTTCTGAAACTGGGAAGATTCTACTAAGGGACAAGCATCTCAGTAAATCATCTATGTAGTTTTCACCCAGTACTGTGAGCTATTGATTTTGTTTTCCAGGCTCTATATTTGCCAAGACTGTATTTGACTGGAGGGAGAAGGTAATAAGTAATTGGAAAAAAAACAAAACAACCAAACAACATACAGTATCTATCTCATAGATCAAATTTGATAACGCATGGAGCATTGTTGACCAGGATGTATGAAGGGAATAATTATGCATATTTACACATCCTTGTGCCTTGCCAAAGCTATCATTTATAGTTAACATCAAATCGTCACTATAATCTCTAGCAGAAAATGACTTGGATGTTTAGGGAAGGAGAATTCACCAATTCTAGAAAAAAAGAAAGAGCTTCCTTTCATTTATAACCTTGGATGCTTGACATATCCTGCCACTTGCAGCCAGGTTTATATGCTTTTGGATACTGTTTGCAACTCAGAAGGTTTCCCTGAAGTTGCTACTTAGTGAATGTGATTATATTGCATGTGTTGCAACTGACTTGGTTTTGCTGTGGGAGTCTGATGCATTTAATTAATGTGTCCTGGGGAAAGGCAACCTGTTTCCTGGGGGGGAATGAGGTGAGAAGAGGTAATAAATAATGGAAAATAGATTTCAAAATGACCTTAGAGGCCATCTAGTTAACTTTTTTCATCACAGTAAAGTGTTTAAGCGCACTGCTCCTAGTTCTCATTTGAGAAACTTGTTGTTACCAGTGCACAAGAAGTATAATCTTTCATGCTGTCCCTAAATCCTTCTCTGAAAAACACAGGGATTTTTACTAAATTAGTTGTCTATAGTGTAGGAACACACTGGCATTATGCTGAAATGTCTGTAGTTAACTGTTTCTGCAAAGAAAATACTGAGCCTGCTATCAAAGGGAACCAGGAGTGGGGAGGTGGAGGGGAATGGAACAGTGATGCAAAGATGATGTAAAATGGGCTACGCTGGTCAACAGCAATGGAAAATACCACATAAAAGGAGCTGTGGAGCTGCCTTTTTGGTTGAAATCACAAGGAATTCTAGTAGCTTTCTTTCTCTCTCCTCCCTGGATCTGCTTCTCTCTATGTAGGACATTAAGATCATGATGAACCCAGAGATAGCATTAGCTTTGATTTCTGAATGTGGGATATGCACTTCATGCGATCACTAGGTAATCTGAGTATAACTGAAAAGAAGTGTGAGAAAGAGGTGAGAAATCTAGGTGAGAATTTCTAGGTATTACTGTGGGTCCCTATGTCTAGTGATTTTTGAGTGAAGTAGCATTTTCTAAGGACTTGGCTTGGTTAACATTGAAATAATTCCTTCTTCTCACCTCTTTCCTTTTTCTGAAACACTTTACAGGTTGGGTCTCTGCAATCACTTGGACAACAACAGGGGAGCAGAAAGGGAGATCTGTCCAAATATTCTCTCATCATGATCATAGTTAATAATGCTCCTGATGGACCTGTCTTAAATCATACTGATGTTATCATGCACTTGGAGTACGCAGATTCTCTAATACCTACGTGAAGGCTGGGGAGAGCCTATTTACAAAGGCCTGTAGTGACAGGATGATGGGCAATGGGTTTAAACTGAAGAAAAACAGATTTAGATTGGATATTAGGAATAAGTTCTTTACAATGAGGGTTGTGGAACATGGAACACTGGAGCAGGTTGCCCAGGGAGGTGGTTGAGGCCCCTTCCCTGGAGATATTCAAGGTGAGGCTCGATGAGGCCCTGGACAGTCTGGTCTAGTTGGAGGTGTCCCTGCTGACTGTGGGGGGTTTGGACTAGATGACCTTTGGAGGTTCCTTCCGGCCCAGATGATTCTATGATTCTATGATAAATTGTTTAAAATTTCTATGATTGTTTTCCTTTTTAAATACAATGACAATAATACTCTGAAGTCCTCCATTAATTCTCATATAGTACTTTTGTTTATGTCAGTTACACTAAATGTAATATCCAGACATTATAATATTGTAAATGTATCTGCTGCAAGAAAATAACATCAGGGAAAATAATGTTTTGCAGCTAGTATCAAGTAAAGCACACTGATGGGCTCCTCAACAGACTGCTTAATTGGCGCTCACTTTCCTGTTCTTTTATGTTGCAGACAATGTTTGATCTTTTGTTGCACCTTTCCCTTTCTTGGATTTTTGGACTTATAGTAAAATAGATTATGTGTTCTCTCATATTCTTCATAGAAATGTTCTTTTATAAAATAAATTGAATGTATAAGTTGAAGGATGGCAGATATGGGTTTGAATTTGCTTAGACAGAAGAAAGAATTTAAAACAAGACTTGCACATTTGCACAAAAGCAGAGTAAATTAATGTGTTACAATGTCTAGGCTCTGTAAAGTCCTATCTAGTTTATTTAAAGCTAGCTAAATCACCATACTTTATTTTTGCAGTTTACATGTATTCATTGCTGCCTAATACAGGGTTAATGCGAAATTTAGTTTCAAACATGCCTACGCAGGCAGCACCTAATCTCTACACATCTTAATTTTTGCTTCACTTCCACAATCACTGAAAGGCTGTCTTTACACCTGCTGAGAAGCACTTCAATTTTGGCAGCATCTTGGCACCTATCTCCCAGATATGCCTGGGAATGATCTAGAAAAATGATGCATTCCTCTGCCTAATTGTTACGCACAGTTTGATCTAATAGGCATGTTCAGAGAACAATTAGAAATTCTAAGTCTATACAAACATGGCAGCAGCCAATATTACCTGTAAAACAACTGAAAATTGGGAGGTCAGGTCCTAAGCAAGTATAATTCAAACATCTGGATATTCTCAGAGGCTAAAGTTGCATATTTAGAAAAAATAAATCCTCTAATCATTCAGCCAACCACTGAGCCATTTTCTTGGGTGTGAGGAGATGTGGATTTCAATTATATGGGAAAAGGAAGGAGGGGAATAAATTAATCATAGAAAGGAAAGCATCTACCCTCTGCAATTATAGCTTCTTAATAAATATTAAAAGGTACTGATCAGCTAAAAAAAAATTATTTACTTAAGCTAGTATAGGAAAAAATGCATCTTAATTTTCAATTTATTTTTGAATTATCAGTCATCGCATTTAATTCAGGTAACTGTGATCTATGTAGACTGCAAGAGACCTTAGGGTCTCTTAATAAAAAAAAACAACCTCTTAGGGTTTTATTTTAAAATCTAAATACCCACCATTAGATATATCACATGATTGCCATGTGGTTAAATACTATCTTTCTATTTGTTCTCAACCTCTTGGCTTTTCACTCTCGATTTTCCCTATTGAGAATTTTACATATATTTAATAACTTTTTGACAGCTTTTGGTTGCATATCAGCAAAACAGGATGAGATTGGAACTTCTGTTCTGTTTTCCTTCTTTTTTTTTTTTTTTTCCTTTGATAGGGAAAACAATTTCCAGTGTACAGAAGAATGTGACACACACCCTATCCAAACTGATGTCATATCCACTGCAAAATATTATTTCCTAAATGCTTGATTTGAAATTTGTCAGTGCAGGAAACTGGGTATGTGCAGCTCAGTTGCTTCTGACTTCTAAATTTTTCATTTTCATTTTATCTTGAAATGTCACCATGACATAGAATCTGCATAAAAAACCTACTGTGGTGCTGTTTCCAGCGTTGGCTGAAAGGTTACAGTGAACTTTTGAAGTTATTGAAGAACACATTATTTAAGATCTGTCTGGGGAACAGAAAACATTCTTACTGTATCTTGTCCAACTAGGGTAGGCTCCCCTTCACCGTATTTCTTTACTCATATTATAAGTTTCCCATAAAACAAACACACAAACAACTATAAACTGTCTAAACACTAGAAATAATATTTTTTTTTAAAAAAAATATTCTACTCTCACTACCACTGCCATCGCTGTTTCCCAAAGCAGGTTTTTCTGTGTAGTTTGCAAAGATTATCTGAGACAATTACTAGCTATGAAAATGCATAACTTGGTTTTTAACAAATATGGTCCTTTAACTTAATGACTGAAGTCGTGAATTTTGTCTGAATATTAGTTTTAAGCCCCTCCAGTGACTGAGAGAAGCTACATTCTGTGAAGAGTTTTTTGAACTGTGGCAAGGCAGTGAATGTGAAGTTCTTGGGCTTCAGAAAATGGATGACCTTCTATGTATAATTAAATACTTGAAATAAAGGATCACAAAAGATTTTGTGGTAGAGGCATGAAAGCCCCACAGGGAGACTATAAAGACTTTAAATTGTTTCTGAAGACTGGAGCACATGGAGGCAAAAAAGTCACCTTCAGCCAAAGAGGTTGCCTAGTCCAAGAAGGCTTCTTCCTTCATGTAGATCGTTATTACACATACCATTTTCTTCTAGAGAAAATAAGATCCCTTTCTTTGAAATCTCCTGAGTTTAAATATATGGCCAGTAGAATAAGATTTGAAGATGAAATTATTAAGAAATATGTTCCTTCATAATAATTCATCCAATAGTAAAAATATTTGGAGAAAAGACAACTCACAAGGAGGCCTGATAAATGTTTAAATATTTAAATGACTGTTGTAAAGACAAAAATGAACAAATGAGATATTATTATCATTCCCCAATGACTAACCAAGAAGTGATATATTTCATTTCTATGAAGGAAAATATTCATTGAGAAGGTGTCTTGCTTTAAACCCAGATGAGAACTAAGCACCATGCAGTCACTACCCCTGTCCCCACTCTCAGTCCAGACCCCCCTTAACCCGCCTTCTACACCCAGCAGTGGGATCAGAAAAGTAAGAAAATAAGTAAAGTAAGAAAACTTGTGGTTTGAGACACAGACGGTCTAATAGGAAAAATGAGATCTACACACTCAAGCAAAACAAAGAATTCATTCACTACTTCCCATTGAAAGACAGATGTTCAACCATCTCCTGAAAAGAGGGTCTCCGTCACCCATAATGGTTACTTGGGAAGACAAATGTAACTACAAATTTTCCCTCTCTGCCTTCTTTTTATCTCAGTTTTATATTGCTGAGTATAAGTCATATGGTGTGGATATACCTTTGGTCAGTTGGGAACAGCTGTCCCAGCTGTATTCCCTCCTTAATTCTTGTGTACTGCCAATGTACTGGACAGTGGGGCAGTGTGAGGAGCAGAAAAGGCCTTGACTCCGTGTAAGCACTGCTCAGCAATAACAAAAATGTCACTGCATTACAAACACTGTTTTCAGCACAAATCCTAGACACAGGCCCACACTAGACACTATGAAGAAAATTAACTCTATCCCAGCCAAAACCAGCACAGATGTCAATAATAACTTTAAATGCACTAAAATATATGTGACTTTTGAGATGGTGTTGGACAAGAAAGGCAAAAAAGTTGTTCAGCTACACTTCTATCACTATCTAACACTTTCTTAATACTAACTCATGTATGTGTACATATGTACAGGTTCGTGGGGCCTTTTGAAAAGAGACAACCTGCATCTCAGGAAATGGTTGTACATGCAGTTACTACCCCTGCTCCTGGTGTTAATGCTCACCCTTCCCTGCTCTTCTGGTCCTTAAGGCTGGTGGCTTCATTCTTGTGTGTGGGGACGGAGGAGAGAGTAACACTGAGCAACTGGAGTCCTTTACCAGCAGAAACATGATGATCTTGTTGATGTTTTCTTCTTTGTCAGTCTGTGATTCACTAGGGATCATTTTTATATTCTCTAATATGTTTCTGTGCCTTTCTTTTTCTTCATTGGTCTGCAGCTCCTTGTTAATCCAAATTAACAATTTGGAATGTCTTTTACTATCAGATACTAAGCCTTTATTCTCTTTTTTACTCCTGAAACCAATTTTGACCAGCTCCAGGTCTGCATTTCTTTAACTGACCACAGGTTAATTGTTTACAGTTGTGGTGTCTTCAGTTCCAAGCCTGTGTCCCATCTCTTATCATCACCCCACACCTCCGCTACTCTGCACCACATCCTGAGATATGTTTTTGATGCATTCATATTTGAAATCCATGCTTTGGTACCTGGTACACATTCCATGCTCCTTAAGGTCTGCAGCAATATTATGTGTCTTAAAAATCAACTTAACATCATGAGCATGACTTCTTCACTAACCAGAAACCAAGCTTTAAAAATGCATGACTTAAACACTTCATGCTTTTTAAAAATTATAATCAGTTTCATCTGAGTTTCCACGATTATCACAGTAAAATAAACATTCGTTCATTTGTTAAACTGAATCAACATTTCGAAGTTTTCAGCAGGCAAAGTATTGACAATCCGTTGTTGAAAACTTATTAAATCTACATTTACAATAAGAAATATGTGTTAATGCTCATTTTTAGTGGCTTTCAGAAGTAACTGTGAAACTTTTTTATGAAGGAGCCCTGAGCATGACCTTATAAATATTTCACTTCAATTATTTAATCCACAGATTATGAAAGTCAAGTAAAAACTTTCTTGGGTTCTCTTTCATTTGGTGTTTGCTTATTTATGAGGTAGGATTATATGTTGAAATGTTTGATATATATGTGCACCAAAGAACTTAAAACACGTGAACAGGAACTTATCTTGATAGCACACATTTTTCAGAAAAATGATAATGTTAAAATTCTAGCAGAAAACCTCTCACTATTACTGCAGAGTAGGACGTATGAATATTAGTCATGTATTATTTATTATAACTTATTTATTCTGTGCCTTTCAACTGATACGCTTGTCATAAAGGAATGACATTTCTATTTTAAACTATCTTGAATAATATTCCCCAGCTTTTGCATTCTTCAGTAGCTTTGTGGACTTCTTTCTTCCATATCAAATAAATACAGTCCATTTGTTATCGTTTCTGTTTCTACTCTCCTTTTCAACATGAAGGGGTTTTTTTTTGTTGTTTGTTTGTTTGTTTTCTGTCAGCATCTTAATTTCTTGTGTTTATATTCAATTAACTTTGATGTGCTTTTCTACTGCAGCATTTTCAAAACTTGATGTGCATCCTTTATTATTTCTGCTATCTCACCAATGCTTTTGAGAGGTCTTTCTGTTTTTTTTTTTTTTGTTTTTTTTTAGACTAAACAATAGTTAATGTAAGTTAAATTGGGTTGGAAGCATCAGTTAGAGATGGAACAGAAAAGCTGATCTCATCTTGTTCAGAGAGAATAAATAACTG
This sequence comes from Nycticryphes semicollaris, assembly GCA_013400055.1. Lineage (NCBI taxonomy): Eukaryota > Metazoa > Chordata > Aves > Charadriiformes > Rostratulidae > Nycticryphes > Nycticryphes semicollaris. The sequence goes on from VXBJ01003446.1 coordinate 58,949, forward strand.
CAAGAGAAGCAGATGCAGTTTTTTGGGGAAGGACAGAAGTGCTAAAACCACTCTAAACAATATTTGGTCAGAATATTTGTGAAGGATTTTGGAATGCCAGCAGCAATTTGTCTGCTGAGATAAATTTTATTAGCCTTCTTGAGATCCATATATTTTGCAAAGCATGGTCTTTGTAGTAAGTAACACCTATTGAATAAGAGGTCCAAGGCACCAGGAACAAACTGATTTGTCTAAGTGGTTTGTCCTTCAAGCATCAGCTGCATTGGTTATGTCTACACTGCTGTACCAAAGAGGGGCAGGTAGTGCTACCTTGCCGCAGGGTCAATGGGCACCACTGTGGGTTTGGTGGGTTTTTTCCCCCCTCTGTTTAGGGGTAGCTCCTTTTATAACAGATTTGTTTTGGAGAAAGCTAGTGGGAGCAGTTAGTAAATCAGTGATAGAGTGACCTTACAATTAAGCAGTGTGAATCTTCACATAACATTACTTGAGCTCATTCTCTCACACTTTTTTGTTTAGCTGTACAAACGTATCATGCATTTTGTATAGGCAGAGGCACCTATGTTTGTGTCACTGGGACTATCTAGTTATATGAAACTCTTCTGCTGTGAACACCTGCTACATTTTTCTGTGTGACTGTGGATATCTGAGTGCAAAGATCCTTTCTCCTTCCCCTTTAGTCTGAGGCTTTGCCCATCTGTGGTATTAAAATAACATTGAAATATTCCTACACAGACATTAGTAACTAATCGGTCAGAGGAATATAAATAAAGCCTTTCTTTAAGTATTACAGGACTGCACTTGTAATCTAAAAAAAATGATTGTGACTAGTTATTATTAATGGATACTATCTTAAAAAATAATTTTAATGGATTTTAATACATTTTGTTTTGAAATGTATGGCTTTCCTTAAAGGCAATTGAATCATGTATATAATACCTCTTTTTGTCAGTGTCATATGGATCCAGGGAAAGAATTGATGTCTTTGGTCACATTCTCTTCCCTGCTCTATTTGCTGGAGTAAAGGGAGAATCAAGGACAAATTGCCAGTATTCAAAATGTCCTATTTGTTCTGGCCTGGTCCCATGGCAGCGTTATACCTTTACAATGGAAGTATATTCTTATGCTGCAGGTTTTCATAGTTAATGAATTTGTAAAGAGACATGACAGAAAAAATATACAAAAAATCCCAGAAACACATAGTGCTATGCCTACAGATTTTCACGGCCAGGGCAGACAGCCATGGTAAGCTTATTTGGTATGGTCTCTGGGTTTTTTTCTGGAGAAAATGTTAAATGAGGATCTCAGTAAACTGAACAATTGAAAAGGAGTTTAGAACTGGTATAAATCTTCCCTAATATCTATTATAATATACCATGTATCTTACTAAATATATATTATATTAGACTGAAGCAATTTATGAAGTCCCCAGATCAATAAATGTCAAAACAAAAATGGTTATAAGTGTAATATAGAAGCATTACTAACAGATATGAAATTTAATGAAGAAAAAAACCACACCACACACATAAGCATAAAAGAAGACAAAAAAGACAGGATACAAGAAAGTTTGAGGTTTTTATTAAATAAAGTGGGTGAAATACTGGAAATTTTACTGTTGAATACAATCAGTGATAGACAGTGAAAAAAAAACAAACAAACAAAAAATACTTATCTTTTTCCTTCATTTTATTCTATAAATTGTTAAAATTACCCTGTATTTTTTTACAGTAAGATATAATAATTAACCATCTTTCCATTGAAAAAACAAAGAAACAAATAAAACCTTTTACTCAGGGGACCATGATAAGGGTTTGGGGGGGCGGAGGTGAAAGCTCTGTGATGTTTTGTTGTAAGCAAAGTGAACCATCATCCTTAACATCTTTAGATTTTTTGCAGGTGAAGGGTTATACTCTTCTGTAATAATTATTGTCATAAACTCATAAAATAGTATGAGTTGGAAGGGACCTTTAAAGGCCATCTAGTCCAACCCACAATGGAAAATGAAAATGTATCTATGGACCTTCATTGTAATGCTACTTTTGCCAACCAGCATGCTATTCTCTTATTTTGCTGTAACAGAAACTTTAAAACGTGATAGACAATTTTCATCACATTTTATGCATATTCTTTGTATCAGTGTAAGCTTTTGTATTTATTATCCATCACTATATTTTAAGAAGTGCATGATATTGGTGTTGTGTTTATTTAATGCCAAACCCCTCTTGTAACATAACATGCTCATAACATAAGTTAATAAAATCCATACTTCTATGGTATGAGCAAATCTTAAAAAGACTGGTTCGCATTGAGAGATTTTCACTACACAAACATGAAAAAAATTCTTATGTTCCCATGGGAAGACTGAATGTCAACATTTTGCCACCTCTCCTATGAAGACTGGTTGAGGGAGCTAAGATTGTTCAGCCTGGAGAAGGGAAGGCTCCAGGGAGACCTTATACCAGCCTTCTAAATATCTGAAGGGACCTTACAGGAGAGCTGGAGAGGGACTCTTTCTCAGGAATTGTAGTGACAGGACAAGGGGTAACGGCTTTAAATCAGAAGAGGGGAGATTCAGATTAGATACTAGAAAGAAATTATTTTCTGTGAGGGTGGTGGGGAACTGGAACAGGCTACCCAAAGGAGTTCTGGGTGCTCCATCCCTGGAAGTGTTTAAGGCCAGGCTGGATGGGGCTTTGAGCAACCTACTCTAGTGGGAGGTGTCCCTGATTATGGCAGGGGGGTTGGAATTTGATGATCCTCAAGGTCCCTTCCAACGTAAACCATTCTATGATTTTTGTTCTCCTTATTCCGGAATCATTGTTTGAATCCATCATTGACAACAACCTGAATCATATACAGGCTCTGCAGATCACCACAGGGTATCAGGAAGCTGATACAATAGATTAAATCTGTTTCATTTTCTAATACTTGTGCCTGGTCTTTGGGTATATGAGCAGCAATGACTAAACAGCATGGACACAAACCTAATTAAATGGAAAAGAAAATTCTCCATGTGGGAAAAAAAAAAAAAAAAACCACGCAAAAAAAAAACCCCAAAAACACAAAAACCCCAACCTCGAGCCTCATAGGCAAGCAAATAAATGTATTTGCTTTAATAATTTATGTTACTTTATTGAGAAAACAAAAAATTGACATAAATAAATTCACTCGCTTCATACATTCCTGTTAGAATTTAAAAACTGAATTTCAAGGGCTCCTACAAAGAAAGGCAATATTTTCTTTCAAGTATTATTGTTTTATTTGGGATACAATAAATCACTGATTTAATGTGTATAGGAATGAAGTTTTAACAGTGTGAAGGCTTGTACATATGCAGATCTCAAAAATTTGAAAACTGTTTTTTGTTTTACTGAGTTTCTTAATGTATATATGCATTTCTTAGGTAGGTAAATTGTTTTTAAATTGAAGACCTGGAATACTCTTACCTATTGCCTTTCAAAGAGTCCTAATTACTCAACGGTAAGATTAGTAAAAGATATAGGATCTTTCTGCTTAGGCTGTGTGTTTTCAAATGTAAAGTTTTGGAAAAATGAAACAGCAGGTAATACGAAAACTAACTTCAGCCTGGTCAAGCTAAGATCCTCCTATAAGTAACAAAGACTCCCTCCTTGGATCACTCGTATCAGGTAATTTATCATCCTGACGAAATGACTTCTAGAGGAGTGTCTCCCTTATAAATAATGATATCATTAATCAGAAGTTAGTTTCCAAGGGATCTCTTATGAAGTCTTCTTAATATGCTTGTTTTTCCCTTGCACACACACACTCCTCTTTAGGAGCCCCATAATAATTATGTGAACTAAGTTATGACATAAGGTGTTTTGTTGACAAGTGTAAATATTCCAGAAAGCTGTTCCTTGAAGACAGACTCGCTTCCTGCAATTTAAATCAAGCCAGAACGTCTAAACAGAGGAATACTTACTGATGAATTCAGATTAGAATTAGCTGAGAGAGGTGTCAAGATGCTCAGGATTAGGCAAACGTAGGCATGGTCATAGGTGGCATTGTCTCAACAACAAGGGAACTTTTAATTCAAAACGGAAAAGTCTAAGTATTTTCAGGATTAATTGGTAGTGGCCCAAGGGAATTTTTTGTATGCTTAGAACTGCAGTATTAGTATGCACAGCTGTTTAGGCAATGATGTTCTAATTGTCTGTACTCAGTTTCACAATGACCATTATAAGACAGTAATATTTGCCAGTGATTTTTTTCCCCTCTGAATTTAGTATAAATCAATGTTGGAAAAAAACATTGGTAAGCATCACTATTTATTAATTAGATATACAGAATCACATCAGGCATAAAGATTTTTTGAAAGAAAATTAAAATTGTAATTAGAGTGACAGCCACATGGGAATTAAACTTGTACAAAATTTTCACTGCTTGCTACTCCAATGGAAACAGCAATATCAACTGAGGCTCAGCATAGAAAATATGCAAATAACAGAGAAAACAGAAGAGATTATGTAGAATAATATTGTATCATTTGGGTTCATTTTTTCAGTGTTTTGGGGTGTGGTTTTGTTTGTTTTGTTGTTTGTTTTTTTTTTTTTTAATTCTTAGTAGGAACCCCAAAACTCTGGAATGAATACATAAAAAAAAAAAACAGAGAAAGCTATAAAGACATGTAAATTCAAGTGCCTTTTTGTTTGTATCAATAAATAAGAAGGAATAAATGGTTCCAAAAAGAAATGCATGCAATCTAAAGATATGCCACCTGATTGAATGCTCCTGAAAGTCTTTAATTTTATCTGGTTAGCTAATCCAAGCTTTTACAGAAGAATACTTGTACAAGAAAACAAGTATTCTAAATTAAAAGGGAAAAGGTGACTGAAATAAAGGTTTTTACTCTAATTCATAGAAACAGAACTCATTATTTCAGTTGTTTTTCACCCAAAAAAGAGATTTAAAATAATGTTTAATATAAATCAACTGACTTATGGGAAGGTCTGAAAGTATTAAGTACAAGTCAAGAATTGGTGTGCTAGGGAAGATTTTTCGCACTCCAATTTTAATGCACATTTATGTGATATTTTTGTAATGCAATTGGATCAAAGATGCCAGTTATTGTGATATGACAGACATTTAAAAACACATGAAAAAACTTAAAGGACATAGGAGATACAAAAACTAAACAACAGCAACAACAACAAACCCACAAAACTTCCACATATTGATGTTCCAGGATCGTAGAGCAGCACAGGTTGGAAGGGACCTAGGAAGATCAACTGTTCTAACCTTTCATGGGAAAGAAGCCTAAGTGAGATTATCTAGCACCCTGTTCAGCTGTGTTGGGAAACCTCAAGATCCTTACCAAGTTCCTGGGAAGATTATTCCAACAACTGATTGTTTTCAGTTGATGTTGTGCATCAGTTGCCATTTTCATTTATAAATTCTCTATAGTTATGGGAGTATCAGAAATCACTTTATACATTAATTTAACATTTATTTCATAAAAATAATATGTTTCTATGTATATGAAAATTCAATATCTTCTTATCTTTCTTTTTTCAACAGCCAGCAATGAATTTCAATGGAAGTTCTGCTCTTCAGAGAATATTTGCTGCCATCTGCAGCCCATATATGAGAAATGCTTTTCTAGAAATGTCAAACATTTCATTTTTTTTTCACCCCAAGAAAACTTGTTCATTATGTCAAAATAATTCTTGACTGAAGGATTCAACTGTCTACAACTGTCAGCTAGAATGAACTGCTGGGAAATTAGTTAAGTATTTCATATGTGTTTGTTGGAATCTTTTGAAGGAAATATTGCATAGGTGCTTATAGCTCTTCATATGATTGTTTTTAATAATTGCTTTTCAATAAATGTTTTTTAACATAATAAAATTTTATTTTTAATATTTATTTAACTGGAACTAGTGCCCTCTGAAGTGTGAACTTTTAATTTGGCTGGACCAATATTTTTCCACTCCAGCTATCAAATTTTAGTAATATAGCTTCCTCACAGTTTCCCATTGCAAAAGACAAGGCTTACTATCAATATGTAGTTTTCATGTGAAATCGTTATTGATCTTTTTTTTTTCCTCTTTTACAGCTCTCAGCTTCAGAGAGCTAATCTCAATTATCTATTCATGTCTCTCTTCTGAATCATCAAGAAGCAATTAGCTGTTGTGACCTTTATCTCAAACTCATCTTAATAAGAAATGAACATTTATAGAGTACCTATGGATTTTTTCCTTGTATAAAATAAGATGAAATTTTGTAGAATTTTATTCATATTACTTCAACTAAGCAACAGAATTTCATAAAAAAAACCCAGGTAATACTGTTGGGGTGCTGATTCGGAACAACGAGCATGGGACTTATAGACAACTGCAGCACAAATGTGGTTTTATTAAAACAAGTATTTGCATATTTATACAAAGCAAATATTTTTTGGTGAGGGCTGTTCTGAAAAGCTCAGAGCTTTGCAGAATTATGACACTTTAGATCATCCGAGCACAGATAGGATTAAAGAAGAAAACTTCTTAATAGTTTTAGTCTTTTTTTTTTTTTTTTGCAAATGACTAGTGAGACCTTTAACTTTGTCCAAAAAAGCCAAATAGCAGGAGGGAAATATTTAATGAAAACATATATCAAACACTCTTCTATTTATTCATTGTCATTATTACAGCAGTCCAGAAATTGTTTCATATTTTCTTCAATATAATTTTCACGTAATATGCACTCTATTTCACTTTCAGTAATAACCATTATTTGTGAAGAGAAGTTTTTAGGTCATATTGATAGAAATTCTCCATTTTTATATGGATTATCTACTCTGTACCTTTCACAGTAATAAAATAAATTATTTCTAATAATACAATAAATAATGCAGGTTACATTTATCATACATGCTACTTTATTATATTTATTTTTTTCCTTTTTCCTATTTTCTAATGAGGGAATGAAATCTTGTGTTTTATTTAAATCACAGAATCATAGAATCATAGTGCGGTTTTCTTGGAAGAGGCATTTAAAGATCATGCATTCCATGCCCCCATCCTCCACGAGACCAGGTAATGCAAAGCCTCATCCTGCCTGACCTTGAACTCTTCCAGGAATAAGGCACCCATAAATTCTTTGGGTAACCTTTTCCAGTGTCTCACCACCCTTACTGTAAAAAATTTCTTCCTTATATCACCCTTATAGTTCCCTTTAAGTATTGACAAGCTGGGGTAAACTCTCGAAAACAAGGTGATGGAGGCAAGAATGTATTTGTTTTATTTCAGTGCACAGGTTTTTATGAATTTAAGTTGAAGAACAGAGACAGGATTTGGGGGGAATAATGAAGTTTGATACAATTGTCATATTTTTTTCATTCTCACAGTGATGAATAGCTTTTCCTCTTGGACAGGTAAATGAAACCATAATTAATTCCATACATAATATTATTTGGGGAGTCTTAATACAATCAACCATGTTGGTTTTAGGCTTCCAAAATTACAAAGCTTATGCAGTAGCAATTGCAGTATTCACCAGTAAAATGAGACTTGGATTCAAAGCAGAATCGGACAGAATTAATCTCATGGGATTTTCTGATGATTCATTTTACTGGTATATAAGTCCAGGTTTTTGTCTCAAATACTTTATCTGGTATAACTGGGCTATTAGATATGTTGCATTTGTATTGTTTTCAGTATTTCCTCTTCTTAGATTCTAAATTCTGATAAGTTCTTTTTATGCTCGCATCGAACCTTTTTTTGCCAGGTTTATTCACATAACATCATATTTCTGACTTTTTATAATATATAATAATAATATAGATTTTTACAATATTTTGTACTTATTACAACCCTTTAGAGGAACTATAAATATACTTCGGCTAGTGAAAATCCAAAGTAGGATAATACCCGTATATTACCAGTTTAACAATAGAATAGCTTTTTTCTTGTCCTAAAGGGTTTACAGGCATATTTGAACTAGAGTAAGTAAAAATGGTAAATAATAGCACTGGAAATATTTTTTCTTAAATAAAGTCAGCTGCTATGCAGCTGACGGTTCCAAAAAATTTCTATATAATATGTAAAACATTTCTACAAAATACTTACAGAATAAAATAAATTATATTCACTGCTGTATTAATGTGATACTTAATTTGGCACTTTGTTTCCCTCTGTAGCCTCCAAATGCCTTAAAGGAAAAAGAAAAAAACCTAGTCATTGCTCATTAGCAGCTACTGGTTGCCTCAGAAGGTCCCTGCAGAGTCTATGAGTACTGACGGGCTCTGCAGCCCACCCCAAGGTTCAGCTGTGGTGCCCCAAGTTCCACACTGGTATGTTAAGAATGGGTGACCTGTGGAAGAGCAGGGTGAGAGAAAGCTGCAACAAGACTCACCAGGGCCTTCTCACTCTGCTTGGAAGATGCATTTGAGCTCAAGTACTCCCACACAGTCTCTGCCTGATGTGCATGCCAAGTTTTACTGGTGCCAGCCTTGATTTTCCAGTTTGCCTTCAGGCCTGCCTGGTCACTGTGGACTTGCCTGACCATCAGTGGGCTCCCAACTTACCCCAGTCATCAGCCCCGTACAAGCCTTGCTCTCCTGACCAGGTACCATGGGACTGAGCTCCTCTGTGAATTGCTCCCCTGCTCGCACCCTCAGGATCTGCCTCCCTGCCCATGAGAGCTGCTCAGTGTCACTGTTCCTTTACAGGGGCATAGGGGTAAAATAAAAAGTAACAGATTTAAGTTAGAAAAACAGAAAGTTTGATTTAGACACTAGAAAACCTAGTTCCCTGTGAGGGAGGTCAAATGCAGGAAGAGGTTGCCCCAGAAAGGCTGGGTAGTCCCTATCTCTGGAGGTCATCAGGGGTCACCTTGACATGAACTAGACCACCCTTCTCAATGTGGCCCTACTTTGAACAGGAAGCTGTTCTAGACAACTTCCAGAGGTCCTTTCAAACTTATCGTGTGATTTCTGAAAATGCTGAAAGAATAATCCCTCTGAAGCCAGTAAAATTCTTCATAAAGCTGGTGCACAGACAGAATGACAGTTCATGTCTTTAAGTGGATTGCACATCTAAATCCTTACAGTCCATTTATTTTGAAAAGTTCTCTGGTCACAGTGTGCTGTTTGGAACTAGATTTGAGAAAATAAAAAGGAGACGAATACCTCCTTATTTAATATTTCTACTGTCCCCTTTCCTCCCCACCTCACCGCCCCCCCTCCAAGAAAAAAAAAAAAAAAAAAAAAAAAAAAAAAAAAAAAAGTTTGGCAAAGCCTGGGCATTGCATAAAAATCTTTCTGATTGTTTTAAAATGCTGCCCTTCTGTTCTTCCCACCTTAATTATTCAGTTGGGTGTTGATCTTTCAGAAGTGCGAGATGCTAATTATTATGCCAAGATTTATTTTATTTATTTTTAAAGCTGAAATTCTGTTTGGATGTGCAGATAATTTCTTTCAATTAATTCGGCTGTAGAGTCTGCCTTGCTTTCTGTCATCTGCATTACAATAGCAGTGACTTCTTAGCCCTCTGTGGGCACCTAGCCAGAGAGAGAGAGTAACCCCAGTGTCTCCCTGTGCTTTCACTGCCCCTTCAATGGACTATTGCTGTCAGCAGTAAAAGTACAATAAATTGAAGCTCTTTCTTCAGTAGAAATCCTATGATAGAGTTAAGGAGTACTTCAATATTTTATGAGAGACTGAGACCATCTGTTAAGATCCAGCTGGATGGGCTTGGTCTAATAGAGTGGAAATGCATCTTGTGTCTATCTATTCAGGTGGTTTCTTCAGCTACCTTCCCCATTATTAATCTTTCAGTAATCACATTCTGCGTCACTGAATGGTCAAAGCAATTTCCGCTCTTAGGTCAAACCTTACGGGTTATGCTTTTAATTTATTTAATTAATTACTGACTTGCTCAGTAAAAATAAAATCCTGTTAATCTTACTCAGGAAAAAAAGAGGAATTTTGGAATAGAGAAGGCATTTCTGTTTAAAAACATAAATTTAGGACTCAGATGCCATACAACTAAGTAAAGAGAAACAAAAAGATTAGGAGACATTGAAATTTAATCTTCCCAGGATATTTCATGATGATTTGTATGCTGTCGCTGCCAAAAGGTGAACTGACAAAAGATGCATATTGCAGTGTACATCAGTCTTGGGTACAGGCTTCAGATGATTCACCCTCCCCATCCCATATTTTTACTTTACACATGAGAAGAATTGCCAAAGATAGTATGAAATACTTGATCATCTTCATGTTGCTTCATGCTGCTACCCTAGTAGACATCCATCTTCTCATAAACTGACTCAAGGAATTCATGACTGAATGAAGCTCTGCTTTGTACTGACTTTCTTTATATATATGATCATTGTGGTGTCTTCCAACTTTACATCCTGTGATTTTTAATCCTGTTTTCACTTTAAAACTATTCCAGCAACTGTAGGTGTATGCCTTTAGAGGATTCTGTAAAACAAAACAAATACTTAAATCCTTTGATAGTCTAAGATTAAAAAAAAAAAAAAAAAGTAAATTAAAATATCATATAAGTAAGAAACTCTGAACAAATTTTTTGGGTCTTTTTTGTAAAAAGTTGGAACAAAATATCTTGCTGTAATTTATTCATTACTGTTGTATCAGTCAGTAAGACATATGGTAGTCCAGCAAAATGGGTAGGCAACAGTACATTTGTCCTACCAAAAAGTACATCTACTGTAGAATATCATATACTTCAGAGGAACATTTAGGAAGATTAACTTAAAACATTCCTTCTAGCACTGAAATATGATATTGGCAAAATCTGGGCTATTTAATTTTCAGAGTTGTCCCAAAGGCTAAATTCCAACTGTAAAGATGCATAGGGATCTAAGATGCATCAAAAGGATGTCCTTTTATGTCCTGGACTAAATCTATAATATTTAACTTCCCGACAATTGCAGGAGATTACTTTGATTCTTTCATTGGCCTGTGTTCCTGCATTCACTCATTCTGTGATAGATGGGGACAGCGAAAATTCAGAACTCAACCTCAGTGAGCAAGCTTTGCAATTGTATATATGATGGATGCAATCTCTATACATATCCCAAGAAATGGACTAAACATACTTTAAAGAATTCTGTAATTTCCAGAAACAAGTTGTGCTTCAACAGAATTCTGTAAGAGGTTTCTCATCACTTGCTATTCTTCTTTCCTTGATCACAGCACTATGGGGTCATAAAGGTAGAAATATATTAAGTGGAATAAATACAATTTTGTTTATTTCTGTTAATGTATTTTCTCACTTTATGGTTTATTCAGAGGAAACAGTTTGAGATACAGAGTTAGTAGTGTGGTTGCCAAATTCTATTTTGTCTACAACATATTGCTATTATTTTGCAAAAATACGAGCACTGCATACATTTGCAGGTATATTTTCCTATTAAGCCAAATAATTAAAAAGTAGGTAAATATTTAAAAAGGGGATGTATAAGTACTGTGCCTGTGCTGTTATCAGTATATACTTTAGGACTGATACTTGCTTCATGAGCCAGCTATTTCAAAGCAGCTTGTGCACAATCTACTCATGGTGCATTTGGTTCAGAGTGGAGTAGTTGCACTCATCCTGCAGAGAAATGGGAGGAGTCCCTGGACCTGCCACAGGAGTCTATTCACCCAGCACCATCTCTTCAATGGAATATGAAAACAGCATGAGATGGGCATGGACATCAGTGTGGATCTTTTTATATTTTGAATAAAACTGTTTGATCTGTACTCAGATCTCTTAGCATGAGGCTTTCCTATCTCATAGTCAAGGAGCCAAGCAGACTGTTGCAGCTTTGAATTCCTGCTCCTTGTTCCCACTCACTTCTACCTTCTCAAATCTGATATGGATTAAGATGCATTTTCTCAAAAACTACATTTTCTCTTTGCCCATAGAGCCCCGATTTGGGTCTGAGATATTTTAACAAGTTTTTGATATAGTTTCTAGACATTTGTTGCCACATTTACGTTTTATAACATGATATAAATTATGTGTTCCTTGGAGTAGGTTGTAGCATAAAAGCTTAACCCTGGTTCAGACTGTATGTTACAGATTGATTGCTGTTAAGGGCTGGTTGTTTGTGATCACATTTACCAAGGTCTTATAGATACGGTGATTCTTGGATGGAAATATTAATTGGTTTTGCTTTTATCACTAAGTATAAAATTGTCTCAACTGAGTTGCTATATTTCTAAAAAAAAACCCTCTCAATACATATTTTTCCATTACTCGTGGTATTCTTGTACTCTTTCAAACAGCCAGACCTATGCCTCTTGCTGTGGAAGCCTAAGGCCAACAGAAGATATTCCAAAAATCAGTTTTGTCATGAAAAAGGTAGAATGGTAAAAATTAATTGGGAACTTATCCTACAAACACTTCAGCAGACATAACTTTTACAGGTTCAGGATGTCAGCTGGGAACAAATACTACATGGTGTGTGCTAAATCTAGGCTTAGAATAATCATTCAAAACGCACAAACTACTCACCTAAAAGGGGAGGACACTCAGTCCCCAGGGAAGTTACTTTGGATGATTTCTCAATCCAAAGGAAGGGCTTCCAACCACAGACCTTCTGCTCCAAGGAGAAACACTCAAAGAGGGTCTCCAGTGGGGACTTTGTTTTATATCCTGGTCAGATCTGAACTGTGGTCATCTAATGGTTGTGGTCATGTAGCTTTCATTAACTGAGGGATCTCCTAGGTAGCCTCATTGGCTGAGGGGGTCTCTAGGGCTTGTCTATCTGGAGTATGTTACTCGGAGTTGTTTGCATACGTGACCTGCAGCTCACAAGCTTCCTGCCAAGCTTGCCACTATACCCCTGAACCTCACTATTAGACCTGCAGGGGAGAGTGGAAGGTGGTGCTCCTGCCACACCTTGAAATTGGAGAGAGATTATTTTGATGGATGGACAGTTAGATAAGGAATTGACCGGATGGACACATCCAAAGAGTCACAGACAATGGTTCAGTCTCCAAACAGAAACCAATAATGAGTGGTATTCCTAAAGGTTCCATATCAGAACCAGTACTGTTCAATACCTTTATTGATGGCTCAGACATTCAGAATGAGTGCACCCTCCGCATGTTTGCAGATGACACCAAGCTGAGAGGTGCTTTTAACTCTCTTGAGGGAAGGTGTACCATCCAGAAGAACCTTGACTAACTTGAGGAGTAGGCCCATTCACACTTCATGAAGTTCAATAAGACCAAATGCAAGGTCCTGAATGGGGGTCAGGGCAACCCTGGGTATCACTACAGAATAGAGGACGAATGACATGACAGCAGCCTTGTAGGGAAGGACTTGGAAATACTGGCGGATGAAAAATGAGCCAGCAATGTGCACTTGAAGCCCAGAAAGCCAGCCATGTCCTGGACTGCATAGAAAGAAGCATGGGTAAGGAAGGTGAGGAAGCCTCTCTACTCTTCTCTTCTGAGACCCTACTTGGAGTTCTGCATCCAGCTCTGGGGTCCCCAGTACAAGAAAGACATGGACTTGGTAGAGAGGGTCCACATGAGGGCTACAGAAATTATCAGAGAGATGGAACACCTCTCCTAAGAAGAAAGGCTGAGACAGTTGGGGTTGTTCAGCCTGGAGAAGAGCAGGTTCTAGGGAAAACTTATTGCAGCCTTTCAATATATAAAGGAAGCTTATAAGATGCAGAAAGACATTTTACCAAGGCCTGTAGTGACAGGACAAGGTGTGGCAGTTTTAATCTGAAGTCAGGATGTTCAGATTTGATGTAAAGAATAAATTTGTTATGATGGGGGTGGTGAGAGACTTAAAGAGAAGTTATGAATGCCCTATCCATGGATGTGGTCATAGTCAGGTTGGATGAGGCTTTGAGTAACTAGATCTAGTGGAAAATATCCCTGCCCATGGCATGAGGGTTGGACTAGATGATTTTTAAAGGTCCTTTCCAGCCCAAACAATTCAATGATTCTACCATTCGGAATGCATTTAATGAAAAGCTCTACACAGAAGTAGAGTCAATCTTAAGATTTTTTGTTTTTCATTTATTAAAAAAAACGTCAAAACAAACAAACAAACAAACAAAAAAAAACACCACAAAATCCCTATACTTTATGTAACTTATTATTGAAACTTTTAAAAGATAACTTCATAGAATGCATTAGTATCTAATTTTTCACATTTGGAGGGAAAGCGAGAATTGTGAACCAACTTTAAGAGGAGCACATAAGAAAATGGACTGAATTGAAGTAATATATAGTATTGAAGTACTTTACTTATATCGTGATATATCTTTATTTTCAGGTGGCACAGACATGTAGGCTGTTCATTACATTTTTTGTACTTTGAATGTACAAGTTTTTCTGTTAAGAATTTTTTTGGTGTAAAATGACAAATTGTGCCTTCATTGCATTTTCAAGTTTTAGTCCTTTTTTGCTTTTCATTTTTAGCATATCTTCAACTCAAAAGAAAAGAGGACAAATTGCTTGCAATTTCTTCTTCCTCTTTAACTGGAATAAAATAGCTTTTGAAAAATCTACAGATTAATATACGGTCTCAAACAAGCAAGCCATTTTGTGCAAGTCAAACTAGATATAAAAGACAACGATAAAAGCTAGGTCATTTCAATGAGCACTTAAGAGGAGGGATATGTAATGCATCACTCAATCATTCTGTGTCCTAAGAAAGGCAATAATATCATACATAATATGTTCGCTTGTGCTCTCACACACACTCATATTCTCACAGACTCCATGTACTATTTCAGGATTTGAAAGTTTATTTTCTGATTTGTGTTCTTTTTTGGTTTGGGTTTCTCTTCCTCACCACCTCCTCTCTCCCCCCATTTCTGTCCAGTTAATCTAATAAACACAAAATGCCAAATCCACACAAATTCTCTGTACAGAGGGTTTTCTTAGATGTCTTCATCATCTTAACAAGTGTTTTGTCTCAATTCAATATGTGTTTGTTCAGTACACTTCTGGTTTAATTATAGACTTACAGAATCATAGAACTATTTAGATTGGAAAAGACCTTTAAGATCATCAAGTCCAACCATTAACCTAACACTGCGAAGTCCACTAATAAACCATGTCCCTAACCACCACATCTCCATGTGTTTTAAATACCTCCAGGGATGGCGATTCAACCACTTTCCTGGGAAGCCTATTACAATTCTTGAAAACTCTTTGGGTGAAGAACTTTTTTCCTAATGCACAGTTTAAATGTCCCTTGGCACAACTTGAGGCCATTTCTTCCTGTCCTATCACCTGTTACGTGGGAAAAGAGACTGATACCCACCTGGCTGCATCATCTTTTCAAATATAGTCTCTCTTGAATTTCCTTTTCTCCAGGCTAAACAAGCTCAGTTCCCTCAGTTGCTCTTCATGAGACTTGTTCTCCAGACCCTTCACCAGCTTTGTTGCCCTTCTTTGGACCTATTCTTACACGTCAATGTCTTTCTTGTAAAAAGGGGCCCAAACTGAACACGGTGTTTGAAGTGCAGCCTCAACAATGCCAAGTACAGGGGGACAGTCACTTCCCTAGTCCTGCTGTCTGTTCCTGATACAGGCCAGGATGCTATTGTATATATTGTATGTACAGTAGACCAGATAGGCTTTATTCTGTGGCAACTAAAAGCAGAATTAAACACCTAATGTCCAGAATTTCATCATCACATCATGAAATCAAGTAAATATGTGACTGTTTAAATCTGAGTTTAAAATTTACTTTACAAATATATTTTAATAAAAATCTATTAGCATTTATTAGCATTATTCAGGTATGTAACAATTAGGTGCATGTGTAAGGATCACATTTTAAAGGTTATGAGAAGTCTCTTGATAATTGTGTGAGCTCTAAAAGCAATCATAGTAAGGAAAGGTTCCTCTCCAAGAAAGTTTCATAATTCAAAGAAATTATATAGATAGAGAGTAGAACTACAGAACACAAGTGATTTGCAAAAACTCAGGCTACAAGTGAAAACCGGATTTGAGCATCTTGTCTTCTGGGTCACTGTCCTAACCTTGTCACTTTTGCCTTAGAGCTATTTCAGAATCACTTAACTAGTGTCCAGTACATCCCAGGGACAATCTTGAATGTTAATGTCAAAGACTGCTTCACAAATGGAAGTTTGATTAAATTTAATGTTTTCAAATGACGGTTGTGAAATCGAACTCCCCATTATCTCTCCTAATGATCTTTAATATTTTGTGTGGATTAATGGGATGATGGAAATCCCTAAAGGACAAATTGAGATATATATATATATATAT
>VXBJ01003447.1:0-27883 GCA_013400055.1 Nycticryphes semicollaris
GTTTTCTGACCAACTTTTCTCCCCGTGCTCCGTGGGGTTTTTCTCCCGCTGATCCCTTTGGCTTAGAGCTGCAGGTGCAGCCGCCGACGTGGAAACACCACGCTGGCAACACCACCACGGGTGGGAACGTTTCTCCTAACCCCTTTTTACCTCTGCTTCCCGTTGCCGCGCTCCGCCGATGCGCGGCACCTCCATGCCAACCGGGTTGCTCCGGGGCGGGGGGGGAGGGAGGGATACTCGCCAGCCCACCCGGCCTCTGCTGTCCCTCGGGGGTTCTGGCCGCGCCGCGCTTCCCGCACCCGTGGGGGAATGCGTGTGCGCCCGTGGCGGGAGAGGGAGAGAGAGCATCCCTGCCAAGTAGTACGGATATCGAGCTTCTCCGTGGGCGTGGGATGTGAAATTTTACTTTAGTCTCTTGCATGAGGTAGTTCGCAGAGAACCGGGGAGGGGGGGATGCAAAATTGCAGCCCCCCCGAAAAGACTCGTTCTCCAAGAACGGGCAACGACAGCGATTTCCCTGAAGCAGCAGGGTACGACCGCTGCCTCCCACAGCGAAATACAAGTCCTTCATTCACGTGGGACGTGTGCGTACAGAATATGGATTCCTGTATAGATTTTAGGAGGGCTACTTATATAACCGACTTCATTTTCGACTCATTCAGATCCCTGAAACTGGAGCGCATCCTAAAAGTCACACGATGCTCTTGCTATTTGGCATTTTGGTTGTAGGCAGCGTGAGTCGGCTGATGCTGTTAGAAGTGCCGTCTTAAATACTTTGTCCCATGGTGGGCTTTGTATTATATCTTGGACGTTCATTTCGAATTTTTAAGCTTCTAACACATCGATCTCTAGGAAATACTAGCTGTTTGCTTGCGTTTGAGGAACTTGGGAGCTTCAGCCCATTTTGTACAAAACCAGGTTTACAATAGGTCTCTCGTGATAAAGTAGGCGCTAACCTACTTTTTTCACCCAATAGGTGGTGCTGCTTCTGAAACCATTGAAGCTTTATAAACAAAGGTCGGTGTTAGGTTTCTCGGAGTGAAAGCAATCTCGTAGGAAGTTCTGCTAATTGGAGGAAACTACTTTTTATAATTTTGTTCCGTGAAAAATATTTTTACCTCCTTTCTGAAGGTATAGTGGAATAATTCAACGATAAGTGTGATGAATGTAACTGACCTTTAATTAAAATGCATGCTCTCTGTAAGAGCATTAATAGCATTTTAAGGGCACTTCTAAACTAACTTATTTCTAAAAACAGGGTACTGACTCTAATATGATTCCCTTATACTGGTTTGG
Source organism: Nycticryphes semicollaris (assembly GCA_013400055.1). Lineage (NCBI taxonomy): Eukaryota > Metazoa > Chordata > Aves > Charadriiformes > Rostratulidae > Nycticryphes > Nycticryphes semicollaris. Next base: position 1,297 of record VXBJ01003447.1, read on the forward strand.
CAAAGAATGGCCTGTCTTAAAACTTTTGATAAGTTTTCATAACATCTTTCTCATGTTGCCAACTTGTTTCCTTAAGTCAAACATACTCTGAAGACTATTTAAGGGACAAAATTAGAAGGTGCTTGTGTATGTGTGTGCAGATACATGAAAAACTGTGACTAAAAATCAAATGTATCATGAGGTGTTCATAATTTAATACAACACAATTCAGTTTTGGAGATAACGATCCTACCACATTGTAAACCATGTGAGACAAACCTAACTTTTCTAGTGAAACCTATGTTTTCTTAATAATTTGGCCTGTGTCTTTTTAAAATAAGTTTGTATAATGTAATAATATAATATGTAATAATATAAATTTTGTATAATGTAATATTAAAATACATGATTGCATGAGTATGTTCTATTAATGGATTTACAAGATCTGTCAAAATGGGAAAACAAGGTTTTTTACTCACACGTGAAGTATAATATAAGTGCAGCTACTTTTTTTTCCCCCTCTAGACTGATAGAATATTGTTTTCAAACGTGACCTGAAGGGGACACCCTTTCTAGGTGTGATGGATGATCTGGTCTCAATGGTGGTTCATTCTGAAGACTTATGAGCTAAACTGCTCAGTGTGTTCAACAACTCAGTGATTGTTCCCAAAAATTAATGCCCTGTACAGGTTATTAGACAGATTTAATCAGATTTCATTTGAATATGCTCGTCTTTGAGTCCATAGTTAAATGTGCTTTCATCTGATAGTGTTAGTTCCTAGGAGTAAATATTTTGTTAGAATTTTGACAGTATTTCCTTTTGTTTTCTCATTAAAGAAAAAAAAAAAAGTTAAAAAAAAAGATTGCATACTACCAATGTGTGGTTCCTAGGGCTTGGTGAGAGGAGAACTGAGTCAGACAGGCTGGCTCTTCCCACTAGGTATTTCGTGTGGGGCAGAAACCGTGTCAAGCCAGACCCAGGGCTCTGTGAATGGGACATTGCTGAAGAATGTCTGCTTTCTGGAGACAATATTTACTGGTTTGGAGCGGGGCAACATGTTGATCTGGGCTTCATTTGCTTGTAGTTTCAAAAAATGTTGTTGAGTTCTCGGCTGGTCACGGACAGAGCTGGAGCTCGACAGGAGGTCCTTTCTGATGAATCTCTTCGGGAGGTTTGCTGTTGCCACTGGGAGATGCAGCAGGAAAGTCTCAGTCTTGTATGTGTTCAGAAAAGACAAGGCAGCCAAGTCAACCTCACTGAAGAAAGTATTGGAGCAGACGGAGGCAAAAAGTTTTTTTCGGGAATGACAAGACAGTGACAGTTCCGTCCCTGTGTTATTGAAGAAATGCCTGGGGGCTTGATTCTAATATCCCTGCTGAGATATGAATAGCACCTTCCTCCACAGCGTTACTGAAGCCAAGTACTGATGTAATTATTTATGGAGGGGTATTATCTGAGTATTCTCAGTGAGTGCCATTCAGTGAAGTTCAATGGAACTACTTGTGGAGTGAGATGCTATTTAGTCACAAGGGCGGGCACATGAGAAGTCCTGTGTGATTAGTTGTGGACACTACTGTGTACTTAGAATAGAGATTTCCTATGAAGTTCTTTCTGTCGCTAAAATTAAAGGACGCTCCAAGGACAATTCACTCGCTTTTTTATATTTTTATTTTAAATAAGAAATGTATGAATCTGCAATTACATCTATTCAGCATATATCTCGGGCTGAAGATATTCTTTGGAATTCTGCCTCACCATACTGGTGTGTTCCATATAACTTTCTGGAAGTCAACGGGGGTGTTCCCTTTTTGTAGCTTTGTACTTAAGGAAAAAATATTTGGAGTCTTTTTAATAAGTAGACTAGCTATGAATCTGTACAGGGAAGAAAATGTTCATAGAAAAAGGAACATGTTTTTACAAATTACATTGCAATTGTGGCTAAGTTTGAATCAAAGAGGTGTAAATATTTAGGCAAGACTAAAAAAATATTCCCTGCTCTCACTAGCAAAGTGTATGGGCAATTTCCCCAAACAATGCAGAAAGTCTCTCCCACATTAGCTCATATACCCCTTACAACTATCACTGTCCGACTTCAACCGCAGTTTTGCCTTTCAAATGCAGCTAATTAAACTATGTATTGTTTAATTAGTTGTGTCTCGCTTTAATTTTTCACTATCTATAAAAGATTTCTCTCTCATTTTTAGTTTGTTTCTGGAATCCTAGTACCATGACTGTATTCACACAAAAGAAGTAACATTTCCCTAAATATTCTAATTTTTATTACCCAGCTGGCATCAGAACTGTATTTCCAAGCTAGCAGACAGCACATATCTCACTTCCAACAAGAAAAGCAACTCCTCTGTGCTTTTTATTGCATATCCCCAGTTAATACTGATGAAAATCTGAAGGACAGCCCTGGCTCAGCTTTCTAAATCCCGTCACACTTTCTGTTCATTCTCATGTCCACACATTTATATTCAATAAGCCCTTAGACTGTTAAAGGACTATGGGACCAGATCCTTCTCTTTTGCACTAACCTCTTGTACAAAAACATGCTTATATTTTTGTAGGGTGGGTATTTAGCATACTTCAAAGTCAATTGTATCACAGTCAGTACTGTATATTATTTTTCAATGTTTTAGCATATTTTACACTTAAGATGACATGTTCCTATAGGTGGTGATACAAAGTTCCTGTAGAGAAATGTAGTCCTGCCATTTCTAAAACTTAAGAGCTAAATGCAAAATAAGAATTTTAGGACTGTTTAATCATCTGTTTTAACCATCTATACTATAACCGTCTATACTTTCTGCATTTTTATACCATAGAAATTGTTATATGCCAAAATCTAAATATACAGTATGAATTTATTTTTGGTTCAAATATGACAGGTATTTGAAAAAAAAATTGAAGAGCTGTGCAGAAATTAATGACATTTGAAAAGTTAGTGTCAGAGTAGCTTAATATTTATTCAGCACACTAGTCTGTGGGACATCTGAAATCATTAAAGCTGTACTTTGCAATGTTTATTCAACAGAATATGTAAGGAAAGTTTTCTAAACAGTATTTGGCATTCCTTCACCCCTAAATACACTCTTCTATCTGAATTCCTGGAGAGAAACTAAATAATACAAATAAAATTACAATGGTAATTTGAAACTATTCTAATTATAATCTGGATTATAAATCAGGATGTCAATTTGTGAGTATAGACACTTGCCCATTTCTTAAGGAAGGCGATTTCCTTCATTTTCTGTGCTCATCATTTAAGTGGTCACTGCCCTCTATGAGTTCTCTAATTAGGAATTTAAGGGTGAACAGATTTTGCTCTTTCACTGACAATTTCAATTCCTCTTCAATCATGTAGTGCCTCTCAGTATTCCCTGTAGGATCTGGAAGTCTCTGGCAGTTCCGGAGCCCCCTGCTCCCATTTAACAGCTCAGTTCTCACAGCTTCGTGCACCATTTATGTGGCTTTCCTGTATGAGACATCCTCTGGCTATTCAATAAGCTGCTTTTCCCATAAAGACAAAAGTTACCTTTTTGAATACATGTCAAGCCTTCTACATTAGAAAGATAAATCAACGGGAAGAAAAGGACTTACAGTATTAAATAAACAAAATCCACTAAATGAAAGATAGCAAATTTTTCAAAGAGGCTGGGACTGCAAATGAAACTTGGCTTCAGCAGGTTGTTGAGGAACTGTTGGCAGCGGAGGAGTTTTGTAGGAAGGTGAGGTGCAGGTTGCTTGTTGAATACAAATGACTGGTGTCAGTCAGTTCAATCTTGAGGCTCAGGTGGAAATAACCGGAGGTTTTAGAAACAAGGTGATGATTTGTTTTTCTTATTTTGCATTGCTAGCTGATGTTTTGGAACCATCTGGCCAAGGTGAAATAATCATTTTTAAGAAAAACAAATACTGTGTAAAAGTGTCATGGATTATTCTAGGTGAGGCATACCTATTGCCTTGTACTTTTTACCCATACTTGGATTTAGGTGTTCTTTGTTCCACCACAAGTAGCTATATTTTACTCTAGAGATCTGTATTTTTCATTATAAATCAAAGACACCAGGAGCTATTGTTTGAGTTATCTGATTTCAGAAATCCTTATTCTGGTAAAAGTCCTCTGAATGACAAAAATACTGTTCTATATCTGATAAGGAAAACTCAACACTAAAGTAGGACACTAGTGGAACTTAGACACCTGAACCCAAAATTTTAATTAAAAGTCCCTGACTCAGCTAGTACCTTTTGGGGCTTCCAGAGAAGCTTTCAGGCAGGCACGAATCCTATTCTGCATGTGCCTTACCTGACCTTTTTATGTGCATCTCAGTGCTTCTTTCCCTCCTGAGATTAATTGGGATCCAAACCCAAATGTTCTTTCAGGTGACTTCCCTGACCCTTAAGTTGGTAAGGCTGACCTAAATAGATGCTGACAGGACCATGATCTGACTGCTGCCGCTACTTCTGGTTAAGACAAAGGACAAGGTGGTGGTTGTGCCACCTTGTCATGTTGTGGCCCAGTGACTGAAGCGTTTTACCAAGGAAAGACAGTCTAGAGGGAAGACCTGTTATGAGCTAAAGGGATTTGAACCTAAATCTCCCATCTTCAAACATTAGGTTTAGTCAGATGAGAGGACTGTTCCTATTTCTTGTTTAAAATAAAGCATTTTTGGCTTTGAAACAAACAAACAAAAACCCCCGATAAATTTAAAAGGTCAAAGGCTAGGAAATGCAGGGAAAGAATAGGGAAAAGAACAAATAACATTAATTATGCCACAGTATAAATTCACAGCTAACCTACTTCTTAATTATTGTGTATGTTTATGTTCCACACAGCTCAGAAAGGGCACAGCAGTCTTGGCATAGAGTAATAGAATGGAAACAGTGAAAATAATAGGTATCTGTTTTCAGGAGTGACTAAATAAGCCACAACTCCTTGTCAAGAGCAAAGTCAATATAAGAGTTCATTTTATTTATTATAAAAAATCTCACAAGTGATGGGAATAGATCCTTCACTGACTCTTCCGCTATAAGAGCAAAGGGACAGCAAATGAAGGTAATAGGAGCCAGATTTAAAAATAGAAGGGTAGTGATGAAGTACAACAAGGACAAGTGTAAGGCCTTTCACCTGGGAAAACATAATCCAGGTGTGCAGCACAGACTAGGATCTCCCTGATTGGGAAGCAGGTCTGTGGAAAGAGACCTGGGGGTCCCGGTGGACAACAAGCTCAATATGAGCCCACAGTGTACTGCTGTGGCAAAGCAAGCCAACAGGATGCTGGGCTGCATCAACAAGGACATCACCAGCAGAGGTAAAGAAGTCATTACCCCACTCTACTCAGCACTTCTCAGGCCACACCTGTAATACTGTGTTCAGTTTTGGTCCCCACTATGTAAAAAAAGATGTGGAGGGGCTGGAGAGAGTGCAGAGAAGGGCCACCAAGATGATTGAAGGACTGGGAAGCCTGCTGTATGAGGAAAGGCTGAGAGAACTGGTTTGTTCAGCCTTAAGAAAAGGAGGCTTAGGGGATACCTTATTACCACATTCCAGTATTTAAAGAGTGGCTACAAAAAAGATGGAGACTCCCTTTTCACAAGGAGTCACGTGGAAAAGACAAGGGGTATTGGGTACCGGTTGCTCCTGGGGAGATTCTAATTGGACACAGGAGGAAAATTTTTCACAGTGACAACACTCAGCCATTGGAATAATCTCCCCAGGGAAGCAGTGAGTTCCTCAACATTGGGATGCTTTTAAGATTCAGCTGGACAGGGTGCTGGGCCATCTTGTCTAGACTGTGGTTTTGCTAAATAGTTTTGATGAGATGATCCTTGAGGTCTCTTCCAACCTGGTGTTCTATGATAGTTCTCCCTACAAATAGGTGATAGATTTGTGAAACTCTCTTGTAAGTTGCTCTGAGAGCAAAGCATTTTGAGAGAGAAGCTCTTGAAAGATAAACCTAACAAGGGTTGCTAGGCAGATGGAAACCACATCCATCTCAGGAATTTGAAGAGCTGGAAATAGAGCCTGGGAGAGTTTGCAAGGACGTTTTCAAGCATATCACATAAATTTGCCTTTTTCTTACTGTTTCTTAAGCATCTGCTTCAGGATTTTGGAAGCAGGACTCTGAATTGGTAGGATAGTACAGAAAGAGATGAAATAAGAGTTCCTATTCCTGATCCTACTCCATACTTAATTATCCACTTGCTGGGTACAAGGCACGAATCACTACCACTGCCTTTTCTCTGGTTGCACTCTAAAAAGAGTAACTTTTGCTCATTTCTTTGAAAGCTGCAAATACTTACTCTCAGGAGATTCTAAGCTGCACTTCCAAAGGACCCAACCACCCAAAGGTGGGCAGAGCTCAGATGTGTTTCTACCAACTCAGCATTTACACTCGGGATTCTTGGGCAGCTGAAAGCCATTTGGTCAAGCCAGTGGCTCATTATTGTGCTCAGCTGCCTCACTTAGAGACTGTCCAGGAGCCTGAGCTTGAAGGCTCTGCAGCCTACTGCTAGTGCCTAACAGGTGGTGGGTGGTTTAGCTAAATGCTATCTTGCATCTGGGCTTCTGTCTAAGTTACATTTCCCGAAGCCATCATTTACACCACAGCTTCAGTAGCTAAAAAACAGGCTAGGCATGGCTTGGCTACTTGGACTATAAAAAGCAGTATTCTCTAGATTTTTATAATGTCCAGTTAAACACAGTTTTTTTCCTACAATGCTCTGTGTTTCACTAAACTTACAGACTGGTAGTTACCTGGAAAATTCTCTGTGATGTTGAAATATTAGAGATCCTACTGTGAAGATAACGTTCAGCAATTTACATTTCTAGATGAAGATACTATAACTGCTCACCTGACCAGTGAGAGATTTCATTACCAGTCTCCAGGACTGGTATCTCTGTTAGTGCTTTGGCTCTGAGTTGTCATCCTCATTGCCAAAAGATTTCTGCTAAATACTGGATTACCTGAAAGCTGAAATGTAAAGCAAGTAGCATTTGAAGAGGTGTTCATCTTCACCGCTTTGTTTTTCTGTTTGCAGAGATAGGATAACAGTAAAAGCAGTGAAGATTTCATTGAACAATAAGGGGTGAAATAATAACAGACTTCTAGAGTACTTTGTCTTGAAATTGTGTTACAAAATTGGTCTTCAAAATGCTGTAAATAATGGGTGGTGCATAAAAGTGAATGAAATCAAATGCGTCCTGGTGAATGAAGACATTTGTTTCTATTAATGCCTTAACAGAATTCCCGACTCATTTAAAATTTCCTTGGAACTTGTGACAAGTTCTATTAACAGGACAGGGGTTCTGGTTTGGGGTGGTTTGGTTTTTGATGTTGGTTTTTTTTTTTTTTTTCATAAGCTATCCATGCCAAATTATTTTTTTTTCCTACAGTAAATGGAAGGATTTAGTGAATTCATTGAGATTTAGATTGGTTTGTATCATAATTCTTCAAAATACAATTTTCCAAACATAGTACTATTTTTAAAAGCTGTCAAAACCTTGGAAAAGAAAACTTTGTAGTGTTCTGCAGGGGCAGCTTATACTGAAAAAACTGAAAGCTTTTTGAAAGCTAAAGCAAGTATTTTGAGGAAAAATGAAGCCTTTAAAATCAGTGTTTAAAAAAAGACTTGATTCTTCAATTGCTTTATGTGCTGAACTCCATGATTTCAGCAGAAGTTCCCAAAAAGAAAAACATCTGCTTGCTTAGACTAAATAGCTAATAATCAGAGTAACAGCTGGCTTTATAAGCATGACCTGATTTTACCCCAGGCGGTTTGTCTCCTAGCTCCTTCCCCAAACTGACCAACTAGCCCTTTAGAAAAATATTCTTGTTCCAAGTGCATGTCAGTTTGTTTCTCTAATTTCCTTTCGTAACTCTTCACTCTGATAGGTTTGCGTAAGCACGATAATTAATAAATTTGGCAAGCTGGGACTTTCTGGGAGGCTAAAGAGCCTTCTGCCAGCCCCCTGGAGCACTGCTGTTAGGTGTGTGGGTCGTTTCATGCCACAGGGTGCACTCATTGCACAACCCACCCACCCATCAACTACAGAGAGTTTGGGGTGAGTCCTGTGTGGTCTGTGCCTACTTCTGTCTTTGTAATCTTTGATTTTTAGAGAGTAGCTTTGTGTTTCATGTGTCTTGCAGTGTTGCAGAAAATTCCCAAGGAACGGGATTTTTTTTGCTGCTATTTGTTTTGTTTTGTTGGGATTGGTTTTAACACACTTTAGTTTTGTGTTAAAAAAACGCCAAACCTCTATAAATACACGGATAACAGTAGAACTGCTTCTGGCTCGTATAAGCCTCAAGAAGAAATAGATGCAGAAGAGCTACTTTAAGTGTTAGATTAGTGCTGACACAAACCCAAATGGATATATACTAGCAATGCATAAATTTAAGCTGAAAATTAGAAGAAGGTTCCTAACCATTACAGCAGTGGTGTTTTGGAAAGCCTTTAAATGGCAATAGTAGGGAAAAGCCCACTTAAATTATGAGTAGAATCCATGGGTTTTGCAAGCTCCTGTGACTCCTGCAATAGGAGAGACCCCCATCGATAATCTAGGAGTCCCTGTCAGTGAGTACGATGGTATTATTTCAACTGTGTTAAATAAGAAATCAGTCTTGTGTACCTGGCAGTGCCCGCCAGGTGCCCACCACAGAGACAACATAACCCAGTCATTCCTCGTGACAGACTGACACATTTGTAAGCTGAGGGGAACTGAGTGGTCACCAAGCATCTCCAGCACCACTCAGTATTTCAAACTGCACTGAGTAATAAAACATCATAAACCTATACAGGAAAAGAAATAAAGTCAGATAGAAAGTGGAGAGACTTTAAAATGTACATTTTGGGTTTAATTGTTGTATTTTGAGGCTGTTGACAGTTCACTATTTTAAATTAGATTATTTGTAAAGATACCCCTAAAGAAACGTATATGAAATCTCATGTGGTTGTATCACTTCAGGAGCTAGGAGGTAGTTAAAATGCTAGCCACTAGAAGATCTTTGAGAACTGCCAGTGCTCTTCTTTTTTCACATGATACAACAGTAGGAAATCCCAATTTATTATATTTCAGCATTAGATTTTAGCTTGTCTGAATTGTGAGAGTATTCTCAGGCTCATCCGCCCACTTCTCATTAATCCTTTCCATGTCCTCGTCTCACATTCTCATATAAATTGTTTGGCCTCGCCAACAGCCCCATGAACTACCTTCTCACCACATGCACATTTCTCCAAAGACACAGGCAGATACATAGTAGTCTACTAATGTAAAATTATGCCTGCAACTTTGTAAAGTTCCTCCTTTTAATGTGTATTTCTTACATATCTGATACAATTCCTCTTCACTGTTTCTTCCTGTACCTTGTGTTATCACTGACTTTCTCCCCATATGCATTTGGGATGAAGAAAAAGTATTTTGCTCACTGCTTTATCTAGATGGTAAATAAAAAACCAAACACATAAATCAATAGAACTAACCAAACAGTGGAAAGAAATGTAAATACCCTAATCTTTTTTCTCTGTTCTATTTTCTGCACAGTTGTCTAATCACTTAGTCAAAGATTTAGTTTTCAGTATCTCTTGATGATAGAGAGAAAATAGATTTCTGTTTTTAACATATATATTTGAGCAGAGGGCCAGTAAGTATTACATTCAACAGAATTAATTCAGAAATACATATTTTTTGAAAAGAAATTATTCTTTTAATCCATTAGTGAAAAATGCATCCATACAAAAAGATTATGGGAAGCTATCCTTTAATCTGAGTATTTTTCAATCTTCTCTGGTTTGTGCTATGGGATTTGTAACACATGAATCAGCAGGGAAAATATATTTCCATGTGGCAGTAGTCTCCATTCTCTGTATGGGAAATTCCAACTGTTTTGTGTGAGGTGATAAGACTGTGACACAAAATCTGCTAAAGATTTGTTTGTGTCATAGCTGTACTCATGAAAGGAAGGATGACAACCAGAACAGATACATGCTCTTCATTAGGAAGATGTGCACATCTTAAATGATCTGATTAGGTTTTGCCACTACTTAAGTGTTTACAGTGGGAAAAGAGATTCATCATATAAAACAAATTGGAAGTGCAATTTAGAGCACATTAAAAATACCCTTATTGCCCTGCAGAGTGGGAGAAGACAGGTTCAGCTGAAACAGGTGAAGGTACTAAGGTGGTGATGCATAATGAATAGCTTCAGGTTACATGCAACTGAGTGAAATTAGAAGAAAATGTGTATGGAGCAACGTAGTCTTGTTTTTTGGTGAATAAATATGAGTTAATCAGCTTTTTCTAATATAAACTACACATTCATAGAAACATAGAATAGTTTGAGTTGGAAGGGACCTTTAAGGGTCACCCAGTCCAACCCCCCTTCAACTAGATCAGGTTGCTCAGAGCCTCTTCCAACCTGACCTTGAATGTTTCCAGGGATGGGACATCTGCCACCTCTCTGGGCAATCAGTGCCAGTGTTTCACCACCCTCATTGTAAAAAATTTCTTCCTTATATCTAGTCTAAATATTCACTCTTATAGTTTAAAACCATTACCCCTTGTTCTGTAGCTAAAAAGTTCGTTCTCAACTTTCTTATAGGCCCCCTTTAAGTAATGGAAAGTTTCAACATTCTACCACAATTGTAAACAGTACAATTGAATAAAACTCTAACCCAGTTTTCTATGGGAAAATTATAATTATTGCAAAGTTTTTGTTCATTAGTTAAAGAATTCCTTGGATGTACAAGAGTTTTTCTAAACATACGAAACCTGCGTCCCCTGAAATCCGCTGTTCACTTGAAAGCATCAGGAAATTTGACCTGTTCAGAGTCACTTTATGGCTAAATCAAATAAGAGGTTTAGTCACCTTGCAGTGAAATTCAAAACACTGGGTTAGACATCCTGTCTGTGATGTACAGAGCATGAGAGTTACAGGCACTTAGACTGGGATCCACAGCAGCCAGCATGTCCAGAGCTGGGACATGCAAGCCTGGCTGATAATACAAAGATCAGTGTAGGTAAGAAAGTGTAAAAAGGTAACAAACTGGGAAGAGCCTCTTTGGGCCACATATTGGGAGTAACTATGCTGAAACATCTTGCTTAGATGGGTAGACCTGACAAAAAATATCTTGGTATTCAGACTTGCTTGTCTTACTACTCCTAGAAGAGCCATGAGATGTTGACACAGGAGACTTCTTGTAATCATGTAATAGTACAATGTTTGCCAAAGAAACAGGAGATGGAAATCCTAAGCCTTTCCCACATAAGGGGGTTTGAAACAGAGCTGAGGAGAGCAGTATTACCCACATGGTGACAGAGCACAGCAGTTGAGGATGAGCAACAGTGCTGATCTATACCCAGGCTGAAGAATGAAAGGGTGGGAAAAGTTTGAAAGAGAAAACCAAACTTTCCAGTCTAATGGGTGAGGTAAAATTGTCTAGTGCAGCATTTCCAGGTGCCAGGCTAGATTTTCACCCTCCTTCTTTCAGTGTGCTTGCCCTCCCGACCCTGCCTCAGAAGCAGCAAATCTCTGGTCTCCTACTTCTCCCCTCCGTGCCCCCTCTCCCCCCTGCCAACCCCCACATTCCTGTGTCTCATTGGCTGTAATAGTGCATCACTGATGGGATAGATGCAAATATGGACGAAGGCATTTGGCTGCAGCAGTGGCCTGTGCTGCTGGAAGGGCCACTCTCTCTGTGACCAGGAGTAGGAGACAGGCCAGAAAATAGGTTCTGTAGGCTGGATTAAAGCCATGGGTCAGCAGTTGAACCATGCTGGGTTATGTTTCTCAGTGAAGGGAGTGAGACGCGGGGTTCCAGTCCCTGTCAGTTTGATTATTTCTGTCTTTTATCTAGCTGCTATCCAATGTAAAAAACACCAGGATTTCTGTTGTCTCCTGTAATTTTGAAACATGCTGAAGAATGTTACTGCATCTCCTGGATGGGTCGGTCTGATGCTTATCTAGGTCTTCTGGGCATCTCTGAATAGCCACCTACTTACCCTGGATCCATGAAGTCTGTGCATCTTTCAGTCTTGGACCAGCTCCTTATTTTTTTAGGTTGCAGAAACTGATCCATTTAGGCACAAAAGCGTATTGTATCTCACAAAGAAAACTGTGTAGCTGTATCGATAGCCTGTATAGGAAACGTATGATTTGCACCATCCCTGTTGGAATAGCAGGAGGTTTTCTGCCGCAGGCAGGTGTGGCAACCAAGCGAGCCACAGCTGCTGTGTCCTGGAAGAAAATACAGCATATGCTCCTTTTTGTAACAAATCAGCTGCTTTAGATGGCATAGAGACAACAGATTCATTTCCCTGGTGAGTCACTAAGCCTCCCTAAAGCCCCATATCTCCCAGGCTTTCAGCTGAGGTGGAGCACATTACACTGCTCCCAATACAGCCAAAACCTTAAAGGCTTAGTCAAACCTATAATTAATTAACACTTGTGTAACACTTAGAAGATATAACTCACTAGATGAGCACTAAGGCTGTTGCTAATGATTTTAAATCTAGGAAGCAACTTCCTAAAAACCTTTGAAATTGGCAATTATAATGTTCTGTCTTAGATGGAAAAGCTTTGATCACTCCAGAGCAGGAAATAAACGCATGACTTCAACAGGAGAGATACAGTGAGGGAACAGCGGCAAACTGCTGAATATGCTGGCATGGCAGAGGGCCAGAGGAAGATTTGCTGTTGCTCCTTCCAAAGCTCAATTTGAAGCCATTTCAGTATTTCTGTATTGCATAAATGACTGTGAAGGTCCTAAGAAGTCTGCAGTTGTATCAGTTGTATGTACTTATGCTCTGAAGATAAGACTTAATTGAAGAATTTTACTTTCATGCCCTCATCACTTTNGCAATTACAAGGCTACATTCTGGTACAGTGCTAGAATTGAACCTAATGAAAATATTCCGACATGATTTAAGTTCTGAAACAGATACTTTAGTAATATATTTATTAAAAAAAAATCTAAGAAAAATTATAAAAATGTATCTAAAAGCCTATTGCTTTTTTTCAAGGGTAGGAATATTTTGTAAAGAAATTAACTAACTACAGTCTAGAAGTTTGATTTTGCTGTGGTGTTTTCCGAGAGCAAAATGCACAAAGCTGTCTTCTTTGCTTGAGTAGTGCTGGTTGTGGGTTCAGCAGTGACATCCACCAAACTGTTTCCCTAACTTACTCAATTTTTCATGAGGTGATGAAAATTTTAGAGGTTCTTTGGTATAAAGCAGCATAGTCTTTGCTTGTAAACTTTCTACGCTTCCTCAGATTACTTCCAGTTATTCATGGGTAAAAGAAAGAGAAGAACATTTTAGGAAAATAAAAAGGCATAATAGAAAGACTCTGCTTTTAAGGATGTGTGGTTGTTTGCTAGTGTAGTACTGTCTTGTGCAAATAATGTGTTATCTATTGAAGGCATCTTCAGAAACATTTTATATACTTTGATTAATTGCCTAATAAATTCTCCCTAATACATATCTGAGTAAGTGACAAATACTCTTTCAGTTGCTTCTTGAAGGAACAATGACAAAATAAAGTTACATCCAAGTAAAATGAGGGGGAAAATCTATCACACTGCTTGTCCATAAGCTTTCCACTGAGGGTTTAAATGTTATCACTATGCATATTGATGCAACACCAATATACTTCAGAAATTTTACAAACATTGAGAAATATGTAACTAGTTATGGGAAATATAGCCATTTAAATGACTTGTTATACTTATTTCATTCCATGGAAGGATTAGTCCTCTGAGCTTCTCGATACGTTGGATATTTAAACAAAAATGGCCCCTGAGGTTAAACTGACATGTGGAGATGCTGTATAATCAGGAAATTACTATCATTCATTATTTATGTATTGACGACATCTAAGTGTGTTTGTCAGTGACCAGGGTTTCATTGTGCAAGGTACCAAACAAACACAGAGCAGGAATATGACACCTCCCTAGGGAATTTAGAAATAAAATAAAAAGGAAGCTGATAGGAGAGATAAGATGGGAGGAGCTGCTAAGAAAAAAATCGTATATTAGTCAGTAGAAAAAGTAGTTGAGTTGGTGAAGCAGCAGTCTGTCATGTCTGTCTTTTCTATCTATTCCTGTGAGTGAGAGTTTTCAAATAAGTATTGAATGAGTCTGTAAGGCAGAGGTAATATTACTTTATTCAAAGGTGGTTTGGGTGAACATGAGCACGTTCGCATGTTTATAGCTCTTTCAAGAGGAAAAAAGGTTAGTTCCAAGTCTGATGTTGTAGGACAGAGTCCTGCCATGGGGAACTTTTGCGGGTAGCCTTTGCCATCTCCGTGGGACCAGAGGTGTGTGTGCAGTTGCGTGGAGCCCCTGGTGCAGCCCCTCATGAGCTGTGTAAGCCCTGGGCAACACTTACAGGTAAGGAGAAGCATTCTGGAGCCCTAATCTGTTCTGGTGATTCAACAGGGAACTGAAAATCATGAGACCTGGGAACTGAAGCTGGCAGACAGTGTCGACTCAAACGTGTCATTTTACCTTCTTCACCTCAGTTTGCTGTCTGCAGAGCTGAGACAATATCCCCATGCTTTCTGAAGTCCGTTCAGGAACAAAAGCACTGCATAAACAGATGGTACAGTGTGAGCACTGGCATGTGAGGAGCAGAGGTATGCTGCTTCTGATGACAAGATAGCCCTTTCAGCATGAGCACAGCCTTCCTCATGCCGTATGGCTTCACTTGAGGGAGACTGCATGAACATTCGCACCTGACAGCTTGGGTCAAAACAGCTGATCTGAACATTTACCCTGTGGTGAATCCTCTCTGATCATAATCCTAAATGGGAATTCTTACCCTGCATGACCCAACAGTACCAGAAACCATGGGCTGCAGCAAGACCTGTTACCAAATGGTGCCAGCCTGAAAGTTTGCATGGGGAAACGTGGCAAAATCTGATTAGGCCTTTGCTGTATAAAAAAAAAAGCTTTAACATCTCCCAAAAGGAACAGTTATTCTGAATGTTCTTTTATCTAATTGCTGTAATTTAGAGTTCATATGCTGTGTGTAGCTAAAAGTGTGGTAGGACAGTCATGACATCCTAGAAATGCAGTTTACTCACATATAGCAGTCACTACAGCCAGGGTCCACGTCATGTTTGAAGATGATAAAATAATATCCTGTGTCATTCTTCTTCATGTACCATTCTTCATCCTACAAAGGTGGGCATGTGAGTGTGGGTATAGGGCTGGTGACTGTCGGCAGTTATGTTCTACCACTTGCCATCTCATTTCCACGAGGTTTGGTAACGCACCTTGTCTAGGTGGTCCCTGATGCTGAAGGAATGGGTACAGCTTTCTTACTCCCAACATACTGCCAGGTATGGACTTGGGTCACCATTCCCACTGCAGTGTTTGCTGCCAGTTACCACACTGTGGTGCCCTGGCACACATTATTGTGTTGTCTCCACTTCTGACTTTGGGGAGGTGGTACTCTGTATCCCTTACTCATAATTCAGAAGTAATGTTGACTTTTAAGTTGTGACCATAAGTACAAATACTGACATGGTCCAGAGCTTTAAATTACATAAGCAAGCATAAAAACCCTACCTTTCTTTTTACTCTCTCCTTTAAAAAAAATAGCATATGATAAAAAATTAGTAAAAGGACCATTCCAGATTTCTTTCAGTAAATGATGACTTCCTGGGGAAACAAAAAAAGGTGAGTCCTACTGACAAGGGGAAATTTGTTAACAGTAGTTTCCAGAATCCTTATTCCAGAGTTCGTATAAATCCCACAGAGAGATAAAGAGAGAGGAAGAGAGCAAATGGAGGAAAAGAAGAGCAAAAAAATGAAAGGTAAAGGGAGAAAGAGGAAGGAGGGAATGAAGAAGGAAGAGAGGGAAGAAGGAGACATTGGAGGAAGGGAGGAAGGAAGAAGTTTACAAATGAGACACACATGTCACTTTTGCAGCTTCTGTTTATCTCATGGTTTTTATGTTTGGTGCTGTTACAGTCTGCAACTACTCACTATTTGCTAGAAAAAGAGACTGAGGAGGGGAGTTAAATTTCTCCTGCTGTGACTTTTACAGGCATCGCATCACCAAACCCAGAGTGATTAAATGAATGACTGAACCCCAAGCTTTCAATCTCAGCTGTTTTTAATGACCCTCTGCCACATAATAAGGAAAATGCTAATGATAGTAAAAATGAAAAGGGTAATGATACCAATTTATTCTGTTTTCTTAAAAAATGCAATCAGGTGGAGTTTATTGCAGAGCAATTTATCAATTATTCGTCACAACAGAGAAAAAAAGTGTTCAGAGAAGAGATGAGGAGTCTTTATATATTTGCTTTTAACAGGAATTGTTTATATAACTTTCTTGGCATCATCACCACAGTGATCTCCAAAGACACATAGGTATGCAATGCTTCTAGCAAGTACTTAATGAATGGATTGTAGAAAGACACTTAATGACATTTGCAAGGAGAAGTTAAGTGATGAAATGAGAAGAGCAGTGGAGGGTTTGGGGAAGGTAGAGACACCATCCCCTGCCCCTTGCCTGCACTTCCACACTGCCTTGGCCTCTCTCTGTGGGTGACCGACCAACCCCTCTGGCTCATGGGGGACCTTATGCCTTCCCCTGCCCTTCCTTCTCTTCCTCAGTCCCACATGTGGATGTGACCCGGATCTCCCTTTGGAAAATCCTGTTCTTCTAGAGTTCTTGCCTGACAGGAGAGGAGGGAGTCCTGCAAAGCAGATTCTGGGTAACTTGTCGCTCGCTGCCTGTGGCAAGAATACATAACTGAGTTTACCATTTAAATTCTGTTTATACAACATGCAGTCCCAATACTGCTAGAGTTCTATGGATGTTCTGGCAATATTACAAATAAATTATAAAAATAGTTGTTAATAAGTGAGTGCTGACAGTGATATTCAGACTGTTTTGACTATTTTCACCTAAAAAAGTTTTATTGTTTTCAAGAGAAATGTGTGTTCTTAGGCTGAGAGGTAATTTTTGTTGGATTAATACATTTAATTTATAATTAATGCATCCAGACCTAATGCTTCTTCCTTGAACAATATGCAAAACCAAGATTTGATGGTAAAACTGATGGCTCCTGAGCATGGCACACTGCTGCCTCTAGGGACAGAATGTAGTTGTGCATTACAGTCAAACAGGGACTTTGTTGTTTTTCACCAAAATGTATAGACCTTTGGTAGTAACAGTTTTTGTGAGGGAACATCTGAAGAAAAGTTGTACTTGAAAGGACCATGGCTGGGAAAAGGTTTAGCGTATAAGGGGGAATGCACAGGCTGACATGGCATGTAGGTTTAAGTTCTTTTTTAAGGAGGCAATATTTGGAAATAAGTTTCAGCTAAGTTTCACAGTTGTTTTAATTGGAGAAAACAGCTCTAAATTCTTTGTGATGCAATGTCTGTCTGTAACAAGTGCTGTTATAAGAATCCATCCAAAGCTGTAGAAGAAACATGTGCTTGACTGGGTTGCGTTCACTCTAGAAAATAATCGATGTTCTACTTGCAGCTCTGAAGAGAAGTTCGTCATTCTTTTGCGTCTAAGCCAGCATTCTATGGTGGCTGTGATAAATATCCTAGTTTGACAGGAAAAAAATCAAAGGAGAAAGATTTCATTTCCTACAGGAAAAAAAATAATTAAAAAATCTAACATGATAATAGAAAAAAAAAGGCATACTAGTGCAAGTCCTGATCATAACAAATTCTTCTACTCAGTTTTAAGTGGTGTCCATAAAATATTTAATGATTATCTGTTAGGCCTTATGATTTTCTGACATGTATTATACAACAAATAAGTATGTAAAAGTAAGGTAATATTAGGGTAAAAACTAGTATCTGAGAACTATTCTTGGATTTAAGTGACTCAGATGCTTAGAAAGAAATTAGAAAAAGTTAACTGCTAATGCAAATGGCTGTACAGCAAACTAAATTTGAAGATGAGTATTGGTTCCAAGTGTACATGACAATCTGCTTTCTTTAATGTAGGAAAATATTCAAAATATGGTCAAAAATAGGGAGTATTCAGTGCCTGAATGAGAATCCCCTGTTATTCAACATACACCAATATAGTCTTCCAAATGCTATCAAGGTAAAAGTAGAAATTAAGATACCAATAAAACCGACATAATCCTTTTCCCTACAGTTATATTCCTCCATTTCCTTTCCTTCCAGTGCTAATATGGTGTTCATGGGAGAACAGATAAGTTTTGGTGAATGAATAAAATTTAATTTGAACATAAATCAATTAGTATACTGCCAGTGTAAGAGCAGTGAGCCCATTCATTAGGCAATAAACCATGCATTTCTGGATAAATTAAAATGCAACTTTTACATCACTGCTTGATTTAGCAATTAGTTGACATCAAGCTAGCAAACGTGCATTAGACAGAGAAGACAGTTTGTGATTTCTCCATATTAATACTCCAGTCTCTCTTTCATTGCCTACCTTCTTAATAAGCAGAATGAATACTGATAGCATTTCCATTATTTATTCAAAAAACCCCCAGTCATATTAAAGTGTTAGTTTGCACTTCCCTGGCATTCAGCATAGATAATATCTTCCTTCACCCTTAATCTAATTGTGACAAAATTAATAATTACAAGCCTTGAGAAAATAAGTGTGTGACAATTAATAAAGAAGTGGTTTATATATGAAGGAGCTTGCTGGTGATTGCAGGGCTCAGCCTATGAATCAGCAGTGTAAGAGGAGTGTGCTGAAAAAAAACAACCGTAAAAATAACGGTAAATTATGAAATCCAAATGAGACCCTGGGGACTATGAAGATGATGGGTAAATCAAACCTGAGACGTGGGCTGTGGCACAAAGGTATAGGTGAAAAGAGGAGCTTCAATTTGATACAAGAGAAGGGGAATGTTCGAGCAATGATCTGTGTGTTATATGCAGCCTCAGAGAACAATTCATCCATCATTCAGCCCATTGCTGGCAGCTTGCTTTCCCTGGGGAGTTAATTTGATGGCAACAACCTGCCCTTAGCTGTCATTTTTACCAGGGCTGAGAAGCTTCCTCCTATCGCACCGAGCTTATTGCGCTCGCATGACACCGTGCACGCACACAAATAGGTGTCTGCTTACTCTGGGGTAGAGATAGCCACTAAGAGTGGGACAGGGCAATTAATTGGCCATTAAAACACTCTTGCTCTGCTCCCAAGATCACCCTAGGAGAAAGGATCTGACTGCTTTCATGGCTGCAACCGTCTTTCAGCCGTTGCCTATCTATATTGATTTTTCAGTGACACATGAGCCTGCCCTGGCAGATGAAGCTATGGGGCACTGGCAATCAAGTTGCCATTTGCATGATAAGGTGTATGAAAACAGATGAACTAGATCAATTAAAACATTAGAAATCTGGCAAGAAGTGCATGTGGAATAATGGCTGGCAAGAAGGTAAAATGATCAACTTAAAATTAGCAAAAAATAGATTAAAAACTTCCTTTTCTTCTTGCTTTATTATTAAAAAGTTAGGAATAGAAGGAGAGAAGGAAGATAAGGAACTAGAAGACAGCAGAGTGAAGGTTTGGATCCTATTCTGGATCAACAAAGAACTTCTTCCTGAAGACCTTTCTCCTTTTTTTTTTTTTNGTTTGTACTTCATAGAAACTACAGTTTTAATTCCCTTTCTTCTGTAAAGAAAGGTGAAACTTGTATGTCTTGTTTTGGAAAGGTGTGATGACTTCATCTTGATCTTCAGCCCAGGAGTAAGCTTTAACAATAAGGAAATAAAAATGTCCATTCTGCACATTGACCTCAGAAGTGAGTGGGTTCAGGAGTTTACAAAAAGACATGGTCCCCTGAGAACTTCATAATGCTAGGCCCTCTTAATGAAAGCCAAGACATGTTTATGTAAAACTTGGAATTTGCAGTAGAAAGCTAGACCTTTATGAGTTTTTTTTTCTTTCTAACCCCAGCCCTGGAGAGTCACGCTGCCTTGGGTCCTTTCCTCTATTGTGCCTCAGAGTACAAGACGGGGGACACTTAATGCTGATCCATATATTCAAACCATTCAGGGACCAAATATATTTCCCCTTTGGGATGAAGATTAGAATTTTTCTTTTCTAGCCTAGACTTTGATACAGTTATCTGTTTCTTTTGTGGTTTGATTACCTGTAATACGTTCCTCATGAGAACTTCCAAAAGGCACCGTTCACACAGATTGTAGCCAGCACACTGACAAGAGGTGTGCCTTACTCCTTCTCTGAAGAGAGCACTTACTTCTCACTTACTTACATGTGTCATTCTCTAAGAGTGAAAAAAAATGTTTGATTTCTCATTTTCTTCTCTTTGTTTTGTGTCGATATACTTGTGCAGAAGCCTGTGGTTTGGAAAGAGGCAGTACTCTTTGTCATAAATTATATATAACTTCAAATAATCAATGCTTGTATCTTGGAAAATTTGCATTTCCCATAAATGAAACAGTATAGAATTTAGATATTGCTGTTCCCAGCAAAGTTATTTCCTTTTTATGGAGAGACTTACTTTGATGGAAGTCCCGCGAAGCTGATGGTAAAACTGAAGTAACAAGTGATAGGGAGTATCAGAAAATATTGCATGAAGTGTTGAAAGCTGAATTGCAGAAAGCTGTGTGAATATATGAAATATATTTGTTGTTAGTGACAGGTATTGATGGACTGAAGAAAGGTTTTTCCTGTTTCTTCTCCTTTCACCTATTCTGTGCATGCCCTTGGACAAAGATCACTTAGAAACTCGGGATTCATGCTATTTTCAGATGAACGTCAGGATGCTTGATTTTTTCCTGGATTCGTTTTAAGAGCAAAATTTAAGGTACAGCCTCAAGATTAGCTTTGAAGTCTCAGAAGGAGGTCACTGCATATATGCATGTATGTTTATTGATGTCAAACTAAGGATTTTTATGTACTATAATTCTCTCACATGCAGAATAAATGATTGAATAATTTACTCAAAATAACTGATACCTCTTACAGATTCCTCTTTTTTTCCTTTTACTAAGAAATGTGAATTATTGTTTGGAAATAATTGTTAAACCGTCTATTTGGATGAGCATGTAATTTAAAGCATAAGGGGCACTTTAAAGGAGAATAGGGTAAGGTAAAGTTTCTTCCAGTTCATTTGTGGAAATTCTGCTCCCAGGGCATTTTTGAAGTGAGGACATTTTAGATAACATTGTGAGGTTTTTGTACTTTCAGATCACACCTGAGTTTAATAGTTTCAACAAAATCAGTCGTGAAATTTCCTGTTCGTTTAGGGGAGCTACAGTTTCTTGCGGAGAGGCTTGGGTATGTAAGGGAGACAAGAATGAGCTTCGTAATTAGAATTGTTACATGGTAGTCTGACTTAAGAATAATTCACAGCTTGTCAGAGAAACTAGCAATTAACTCTGAACCCTGTAAAATTTTCTTCCTTAAATATAAAAGAGAAATCTGTTCAATTTGTAATTATCTTTACGGACTGTAAAAATAGGCTCCAGATGAAGAAAAAAATACGATTCCTTTCATTAAACCCCATGAATTTTGTTAGATGGCAAGGGCTTTACTATGAAAATGTTGGTCAACTTAAAACCTCAATGTGATTCTATAAGAAAAAAAAAACCCAAATATTTTGTTACTGGAAATTCCTTCAACATGTACACAACAGAGACACAGGAAGGGTTTTGCAGGAGCAGAAGCTGCTGAGAAAGGTTTGGAAGCCAGCAGAGGGAGGGTTTTGTGGAGGAAAGACACAATGTCACTTAGCCCTGAGTGAGCTCAGAGGGGTGGAAGACTAAAGATGAGATGTCAGTAAGATCAGAAATATAAGCTGAAGCATTTGGGACAAGCTGTGCATCCCTCAGTGCCTTTGTAGTAAGGCACTATTTCAAGTTAGACACTGGCCTTTCTTCATCCTGTAACACACCCTTCACCAAAAGGTTGGCTGAACAGGACCAATCCAGAATCTTCAATCTCATTTTCTGCTGAAGAGGCATTTTCTAACAACAAGTGCATTGCTGCTTTTCAGAGAAACATTTTTTAAAAAGAATTAACATCGTTTAGCTGCATAATATCCCATAGGAGCACGTGAACTTGGAAGAGACTGGAATCTCCCAAGCTCTTTTTGAAAATTAATTCCTAATAATGATATATAAACCCAGTTACAATAAATCCCATATTTGGGAGACCCCGGCCTGGCCTCTCCTCACTTAAAGCCCTTGAATGCAAAAATAACATTGGTATCTTATGGACCAAAACTGATTTCAGTGACATTTTTTAAGCAAAATATATAAGAATAGGTATAAGGGGAGTAGAAGTACCCTCTGATGTTTACAATAGTCTGGTTATGACAGAAATGCCTGTCGTTTTTAAAAAGGTCAGGAAACTGAAGCTGCATTAAGGACACCTAACTGAAGGTATTATATCTTAATTTTGTTTTATGTGTGACAAATGCGCTGCTGTGACTTGCAAGGTAATATTTTTGACATGAAAAAGCTCACTATTATGGCATAGCAAAGCAGCATTTTATTTTATTGTATGTGGGATATTTCCAAACTCTTTTGATTTTACTGCAAATTAGATTGAGAGAGTCAGATAGTAATTATTTATTTTACAAGGACATTTTAAACAGTTACCTAAATTTTTTTTTCCTTACTATTTAACTAATTTTCCATTTTTTTACTGTAACCTAAAATATTTTTTCCTTACTATTTAACTAATTTTCAGGTTTTTACTGCAATCTGTATTTTAGGAGACAAATGTATGTATTGTCTGAAAGTTTCATCACAATATTCATGCCAGTGAAAGCCTGGCTGCCTGGTTTCTCTGCAGACTTATGTAAATTTCTAGGGACCTTGGGTGAATGGAAGGAGTCTGAATTTGTGTCCATGGTAATCTGTTCAATGTGTAGAGGAAGTTACAATGGCATTAACCCATGAAAAGGATCAGTTGTTTTCATGGAAAGCAGTCAAGACATGCTTTGAATTCAGATAGTCAACTTAATCAGAGCTGGACATCATTTTTAAGGGTTTCCCTTTGAAAGAGCTTAACACTGGTCACCTGCTAGAATCAAAATACATTATTTGTCTCGAAAGGGGCATAAAAATTTAGCGGTTAGCTGAAGAATGAATACATCCCTGAAATAAAGAAAATTTTTAAAATCTTGCAGCTATTTACAACCCCTGCTTGGACAAGCAGAAGCATGACATAGTTATCCTGGCTCATTACCTGCCTTCTGCTACTGGGAGCTGAGTGAATTCATGTGGTGCTTCCTTAGGACGGGAAGTTTAGCAGCACCAGTCCTCACTGCATTCCCGGCCAACGTACCTGAGAGGCAAGACGTGGTGGGGCTTGAGGAAATGTGGTGATTCAGAGTCTTACAGCAGCCTTCATAGGACATAACAGGAACTCAGGTCTAGTCCCCCACCTCATGTTGCATTTCCTCAGACATAAATGGTTCTGCTTTAACAGCTGCCATGATAAGAAGAAAGTGATTGAGACTATATGCCCCTTTACCTTTACCAGAAGAAATCCTACATAACAGCCTCTTTAGGGTTTTCTCCTGCATTTAAATTAAATTACAGTATAAAGAAGAGTAGCATTAGGCAACCTGTGTTTATTTGGCTGTTCAACACAGATTTAATTTGTAAGACTGAATAACAACTGTCTCTACTTTACCTGTTTCAGCTATTGAAAGTAAAAGATCCTTGTGCTCCATATCACAATTAATTTGCTACAGGATATTTCCACAGTTTAATGGTAGGCTTGTATTAGGGATGGCTTGCCCTTGATGGTGAGGAGGATGAAACGGTTAAAAATAATAAATATGATTAATATAA
The DNA here is from genome assembly GCA_013400055.1 of Nycticryphes semicollaris. Classification (NCBI taxonomy): domain Eukaryota; kingdom Metazoa; phylum Chordata; class Aves; order Charadriiformes; family Rostratulidae; genus Nycticryphes; species Nycticryphes semicollaris. The sequence goes on from VXBJ01003447.1 coordinate 25,076, forward strand.
GAAAATAAAAAGTTCCGTATCTGTAATTCATGTAAGTTTCTTTATGGTATCTGTCTGGTTTTGCCTGAACATTTTCTACCAATGCTACCTAAATGAATTTGCTGTATGGCTGCATGAAGCTGCATTTAAAAAGCATTGTAACTATATTTTCTGGCCTTCCTTGAAAATGGCATTACCCAACAGCTTTCCAGTGGGAAGAGACAGGTCTTTCAATGCAGAGCCTTGAATTAACACAGCAAGAACAGCTAGTCCTTGCCCCTAATCCATTTTAAGAGCTGTAAATTCCTGGAATTATTTTCATAAGAGCTACTGTGCCCTGTGCATGTTCACCAGTGGAGATCTTTGGATGTTAAAACTATATTGGGAAACACAGTAACTGCTCCAGGCATAAGGGAAAAGACCACTGATAAATGATCACAGCATAAGCAACCACATCATCTTATCAAGACAGGGGAGGAACAGTTAGGTAAATACTGTAATGAATGGCATTTTTAATGGGCATTTAAATTGTCTTTCTCCACAGAAGGAGAGAATAGCAGCAATGATTTTCTTAGGAGGTGCAACAAAAAGAGAATAAACAGGAGTCTGCTGTTTTGGGGGTATCTCTTGCCTTAACAGGAGGCCTATGTGTCAATGGCCAGACCAAGCTTTTCTTCTGGTTCTCCAGGTCAAACAGAATTAGACAAAGCAGATGTCTAGAAACTGTCCAGAAGAAAAAGCAATATTAACAATAGCAGTAGTCATCTAAATAAGCCTTTGCAGAGGAATTGAGTTTTGAGGATGAACTGCAGAGTCACAGAATTGTGCCATTTGAAAATACCATTGCCCAGGAATTTATGGAAGGTGAGCTCTGTAGGGCTGGTTAGGCCAAAATCTGCTCTATCCTGTTCTCTTATGAGGGGAGTGAAAGCCAGTACTGTCCAAAGACAGCATTTGCTCTTTTAACATGGTGGATATTGCAACACAAAAGTAAGGATCACATAATCCTCAGTTCTGTAAGGAAGCTGCAACTGATGGATACAACTGATGGATCTGAGATATTTCTATTTATGAAGTATATCAATTTGTTGGTGTTTTTTTTTCTGTCCCTGATGGAATTTCAGACTGTTAAGGTAGACATAGCTAAAAAGCAATTAGGGACACATTCCCTTGAATCTAAGTGAGGGAAGAGTCAGTCATGTCATTTGCTCCAGCAAGCTCCTCAAAGTTAACTTTGTTGCTTGCCTGAATGGAAGTAGAGTGTTTTTTACGGAACAATAAATGATGTTTTAAGTTTTAACAGTAGCTGCATTTCCTCTAGGCCAAGTATTATCACTGTTTCAAATGCTGTGGATCATTCATACGTAGTGTGCAAAGAGCAGGAACAGCTACGTTGGGTGATACCTGAATTCAGTATTGCCTGACTGGGACCAGAGCAGATGGTTAAGAACAGGCCTGAAATCCCACAGTAGGCAAAAGTGGGATACTTTCCCAGTCTTTTCTCACACATTTCATCTATGCCAGGTGCCTTTCCAAATGTGTTGTGATAAGCCCCAATATTCTTGATAGCTATATAGCTATTTCAATCTTCATTTAAGTGCTAGCCTCAGTGGTTTCCTGTAGTGATAATTGCCTAGATGTGAAAAAAAATGTATCCTTTCACTGGTTTTCTTACTTTCAGCTTTCTCATTAATGCCCCCGGGTGTTCTTGTTCTTCTAAGAGAGAGGGAGAACAAAAGTTCCCAGTCTTCATCTCAGCAACATTCATTATTCTTTATGTTTGTTTTCCTCCCAAAATAAGCATTCTTAACCTTTTCCATCTCCCTTTGCCTGGAAGTTTTCCATGGTCACTTTCATCACTGTTGCCTCTCACCCATATTATTGTGCTTAGTTGTTTTTGAGAAGGAAGATCAGCACAGAATGCATTTTTCTAGTCGAAGCCACACTTCCAGTGGCAATTATGTGTGAAGGGGCAGTAATGTTCTTTCTTTACCATTTCTGCCATATTTCCAAAATCTGGAATCAAGCTATACACTGAATGAAGGACTTGATTTAGACCATGGATGCCCTTGTCTCATCTTTCAGTTTGTACAATTGAAAAGCCAACAAAGTAAGAGTAGTTTATTTTTTCTGAATACCTTCCACCCTCCCCCTCAATTATTTTTGCAGCTGCATCTGTCAAAGCTACACATCATTTGGTGTTCTTACATATTTGTTATAGCTTCCTGAACTTCCTGGAAACTATCATCCTACCCAGGCTAAATAACTAAAAGATCAGTGCATTGCAACATTTTGGCTTGTCCTCTTGAGTCTTTTAATTTAACTTACTGTTTCCATTTCTGGAAAATTAGTAGACATTTTGAAGACTTCTGAACAGTGGCATTGCTATCAAAATTGAATTTTATTTTTTTTTACTTTGAGGATCTTTGAAAGAACTTGTGCATTTTATTTGCTAGAGCTTGTTGTCAGTATACTAATTTGACACCCATGCTGTCCCTTGAATGCCAATTCAAATTATATTGCAGTGATCACTTTTTAATGGCTCATCTGCTGTCTCTATGTGACCTATCTGCTCTGCATGTTATATGAGTTTCTCAAGAAAGGCCTCTGCTCGTTTGTGTTCAAGAGCTACTTTTCAGATTTGCACCTGCATTGTTTCTCTAAGCTTTGTCCTTTCGGGCCATTTGGCCATTTTACATACAGCCATTGAAATCTTACTGGTATGTTATATTGTGCTGCTACTCCTTAGGAATTCAATTTGCTTTTCTTTGCTAGACTCCGTGGTAGAGCTATATTTTTATAAATATATATATATATTTTAATATATAT
>VXBJ01003447.1:27903-89156 GCA_013400055.1 Nycticryphes semicollaris
ATATTGTGTATATGTGACATACAAATATATATTTTTATATATAAATATATATGAAAAAAAAAATGAGGATTCAGAGTTTGCCCTGGTATAGAGTCAGCTGTATGTTCCTCTCCTCTCAGCAGTTCTATTTTCCCCAAGACCTTCTTTGGGTCCTAGAAGTCCAAACCCTCCTTGCTCTCTCACAGAAGTGAATTTTAGCACTCTCTTCATTTTGTCTGCTCGGGCTTGCACCCTTAATTGGAAGCATTTAGAAGGAAACGGGCAGTGAGAGAGCTTCTTGTAAGTCTATATGTAAACTTCCAGGCCATCCGCTATTCATAACTCTGCATTGCTCGGTGTGCTGTGTAAGGCAGGCTTCCTCCCTAGCACAATGGCAGAAGTGTCTAAATGGCTCTAGGACAAAGCGTCCTAATTACGTGCCCAAAGAATATTCACAGAAGACGCTCTGAATCCAGCCTATTGAAGTTTTTCCTCATACCATAAAACCTTTATATAAATATTCATAAGAGAGGGGGAGACAGGCAGACACGCTTCACAGGCTGCTAATTAATGCCTTTACCCAGGGTTTTAGTGCTCTACACCTAGACCAAGGGCAGGTGTCTGTTTATCAAGGGCTTTGAGGATTTTGAGAGCCTGCAATGGCAGTTCAGTGTTAAAATCCCTTTCTAGAACTAATTCTTCATCACTTTAGAGCCCGAACCCCTTAGTCCTGTGGGGAGTTGAGATCCAAATCAGCAAAGAGTTTATGCAGGAGGATTCCCAATGTGGGAATGACTTTATCAATCCTGGTGTAAGTTCACAAGTCACTTTGGGTGCATTGAAACCTACGTAAAAGATTTAAGTGAGCTCAAACCATTAACTCACTATACATTTTTAGATAATGTTTTCCCCTGATTCTGGCTGCTTTTAATTGACAGAGCAATTCATTACTTTATTAATTGGTAATAAAAATAATCTAAACTTGTACATCAGTCATTGCAGTTAACTGAAAACTAATTAATTAGGAACGTTATATTTAATTTCTTCATGTTGCAGTGTTTAGTTTGTGGTAAAAAAATGCCTATGAATCATAATGGCATTGTCAGGCTTCCTGATTTTTGTGTTGAAGATTTAATTTCTTACTGTTAGAAAGTCACAGTCAATTTGCAGTTGGTTATTGAGTGTTGACAGCTGACTGCCACAATGTATGAACTTTCAGTTGTATTGAACTAATCTGAACCTAGGAGGATTGCTGCAATGAGATTCTCAGTTCAAACCGTGTTATACACACAGTGTAGGATTGCAAGTAACAAGAGGTCAGAACCTCCATTTTGTGGTTCAGTGCACAAATTAAGGCTTTTCATGGAGTGCCGCCACCACCTGAGACCTGGGAAAGGGCTTTTTACTGCCTTAGTGAAAGGTTGGATTATATGGGGAAATGGTTGTTGCAGTAAGGTGAAATTTCACGTTTCCAGTGATTGATTAAACTGTGTATCTAGCATCTTATGTGGCTATTATTTCCACATTTTGGGTCAAACGTTGTTCAACTGGGTTTATGTCTGCTGACAGAATTCAACAGGGATTCGAACCAAAATAATATGAACTAGCAAAATAATGTTACAGGCCTTTTTTTTTTTTTTCTGAAATCACAAAGCTGTATTCTGTCTCCTATTACTGTTATGGAAAGTGTGCCTAATTAGACATTGGAAGGATGGACGGGTGAGGGATGTATGCCTAGATGGTGGTTACGTGTTCTGTCAGCATTCACATGGGCCTTTTATAGCTTCCCAGGCAGATTTACCTCCTCTCTACAAGATGAAGAGCATATTGATTAACTAAATTACCAATGAGCAAGAGACATGATTATATAGATCATGCAAAATACCTGATTAAAACATCTGAGTCTCCACTTCCAAATATTATTCGTGTCTGGATTCCAAAATCATCTGTGAAGTTCCAGTTTTGTGGGTGATGTAGGACAGGACTAGGATGGGATTACTTTTTGCCCCATGGGCAATGTGTATAATTTCTTGGACATACATAAAACATGAGATAGAATTTGATCTCAAGATTCTATCAAATGGTAGATACAGTCTAGATAAAAAGGTACTAAAGAGAATAAAAAAATGAAGTCAAGACAGGAAATGTGAAGAAAATAGATTTTTAATTGGCATGAGCTTATTTTATTTTATATCTCCTATATATTTTTTTTAATCTGACAGAAAAAAAATATCAAGTGTTAATATTGCTGTAGTTAACTACAATAAACAATCACCTCCGGGAGCAATTAATACACCTTTTTGTTTTCAGCAGTGAAAATATTATTCTATAGAATAATATAACAAGTTTGTGTATGTTGGATGAAGCAGAGGACCAGATACTGATCATTTGCTTTTTGAAACGAGTAAAACATGCTGGTTAGCAAGAGCTTAATGTGAGTACTACGCGTGAGTACTAAGTGCCTGGTTTGTATGAAAATACAGCTGTGGTGTGGTGCTTGTAGTGGCAAAGCATGGAGGAAAGCTCAAGCCATCACTCACTCCCCTGTGGAGGCACCATTCCCTAAATCCTCTAAAACCCAGGGTTAAATCTGGATTCCCCAAGAAACTTCAAGATATCCCCCCTTTTTAGCACTCTTTTATTTTTATGTGACTTCTTTTCCCTCCAAAAAAAAAATCATAGAAAAATAAAACAATGTGATTTCATCTGTTTGTACTGACTTAGACATTTTTGAAAGCAAAATTCAGAATTTTGAAAAAAAAATCAGAATTGCTGGAGCAAAACGATGAGTTATCCCCACCGAAAGCAGAGGCCTCACTAATTAAACTTGGGGCTGAGTGTCCTTGGATGAGGATTTTGGGAACCTCAGCCCCATCCAACAGCGCCAGTCCTCCAACAAATAGCCAGCCCTTTCCAACTGCCACCACCTCTGAGCAAACCTCAAAGATTTGGGAAAAACTCTGAATGCACTAACTTTTTTTTTTTTTTTTGATCTGTGCAGCATGTATCTCTTTTTCCAATAATTTCTGTTCTTAGGTTGTGCCATAAAGGTTAAATGCCATATACAACCCAAATATGTTGGTATGAGATCTCTGTTAGTATTAGACTGTATTTAGAGTCAACGGTTTTGGTTTGACCGATTCAACAGTGAGTTTTCCAAAGGCTTGTGTAATTCTAAACAGCAGAAATCAGGCTGAAAAGTGAAACTAGGGTCGAAGGCAGACACCCAAGTCCAAAGTTGCCCAAGTCCTGCAAACACTGAAAAAGAATTGCTTGACATCATAGATGCCCCAGTTCTTAGCCTGAGAATATCCCAAATGCTTAAAATTCTGCTTTAGAGTTTGCTAAGAATTTCTCAGTCTGGATAGTATGGAGCAGCTTGGAGCCTATTTCATAGCTAAAAGGTGCTTCTAATATACAAAAATAGTCATCTTTCAGGTAAGCTTGTCAGAATATGTTAAAACACACATTTCTAGTGTTGAGGTCCATGTAGGGTCTTACTGACTATATTTCTCATTTTCACTACATCCTGCTGACTTGAAAACTCCATGGACATCAGGATACAGGTTTCCTTCCTCCCTCTGCCTGGGGAGATGTTGAGTCTGTGGCAATTGCTCCTCAAGAGCACCTAAAAGGCAGACAGAGACTATCTGCAGGAACAGGAGGGAGGGCTCTGCCCTGTGCTTCTGCTGAAGGGAACCTGAGTAGAGTGGGGGAAAACCCAACTGCCCATGTGGAACTCTAGTCCTGCAGTCAGGGAAGCTCTAGGGAAGGAGGGAGCATAGATTTTGGTTCGTCTTCTCAGTGTATTTTGAAATACAATGTCATGAATCAATTTAAAAGTAATGGCAATTATTCTGATTATTGTAACTCTGATCTCCATCGTGCCACAATATTAATAATTCTGCTCTACTCTAGTAAAAAGAAATAGATTAAAAAAAAAACAACAAAAAAAACCCTAAAACCAACAAACCCGTACATTAAGTGTCTTTGTTTCTCCTTTGGTTTGTGTTATTAGCGTGCCAGTGTTTGTCACATTTTCCTCTGCTGTCTCTAGCAATCATGAGATACTTAATTTTATTTTCCAAATCGTATGTTTATGTAATCAGCTGCAATAAGGAAATGGCTAAAGGATGAGAGTAAACATAAAATTTATAACATGATACAATCATAAGAAATAGCAATATGTGTATTTGTGTATATATACACACCCCTTTTTGGCAAATCCTTGTAGAGGTATATCCAGACATACCTAAGCATATATATAATCGTTGAAATTTGTCAAAAAATGTCAGGGTCTACATTCATTTAAGAGATTGTTTGCATTATGTTCATTTTTTTTTTTATCAAATAAAGGCACATATTTTATAGATGTGCATTTGGTATTGGGTGTCCACAGTAAGCTTTGTAATTCTTCTGTCTTGATATTGTGAGTGTAGAGCTTCCTCAAGGGAGTAGAGTGGTTTTGTTAAAGTTTTATAAAATGTGTGTGGTATAATCCCTAAACTTCTATGAATACTTAATCAAAAATTATCCAGGGCAGCCTCTCTCTTCCCCTTTAGTATTAAAAAAAGAATTTCACCAAGATGCTTCAAGTGAATAACTCCCTGAAGCAAAAGAAGATATTGCTGTCTAAAGAGCCACCTTTCAAGAAACTTACTGGAACATGACCAGAGGGATAGTGGTTGAGTAGAAAAGAAAATATTTAATAATTAAAGACTTTGTCCTTTAGAGATTAGATTTCTCTCAATATCCGCCCCCCCTCCCCCCAACTCCTTTACAGAATTCAGTCTAAAGCTGTTGATTACGGTCCACGAGATGATTTTAACTACTGAAATAGTTGGCAAAAGAGAGAGTTTCTGACAGCTTGACTCACAGACCCCACTGTGCTGAAAAGTATTTATTTCAGTAAACGTTCTTTTGAGATGACTTGGATAAGATCTACTCTTAAAAGTTTTAGATAGATATTACCAAAGCTGTAGATCTTCACTGATCTGTAGATATTAACAGGCAGAGAGTCATTGGAGAAGCATAGTAAAGATTTTTGAAAACCTTGGCAAAATGTATATTCTGAGATTTTGGATAAAAGATTTAAATTTGTTTTATTTTTAATGGCACTTCTGAAATGTCTATCACAATGTTCCTTGTTTGTTGGAAAGGAGATTATAAATGTTTTTATACTTCGGTGGTAAATATAAGAGGTAAAGCATGTGTTTTTTTTCCTGATTGTATTTATTACAGCTCTTGATATGCAATTTTGTTCAATATCAGGAACATAAACGTTAGTCTATGGAATACACAGAATGTTGAAGAGGATCCTGCAAATAAAATGGAGTTGCCGTTAATATTTATGTTTAAACAAAGTCCAGTTCTTTTCAACTCGATCTCTTTCCTACTTCTCTGGTGTTGCTAACAGAGAAGTAAATTAATTTTGAAACCAAATGCCTATAGTTTCATTGACTTGATTGAATTTTTGATTGTTCATGTCTGGTCTGGGCTTACTTTTTATTTATATGATTCCATGAATTTACATAGAACCATGGAGTACCAGGTTGGAAGGGACCTCAAGGATCATTTGGTCCAACTTTTAACAACCAACATGCATTGTGTTAAAGGACTATCTGGGTACAGGGAAAGGAATCTGGGTATGAGGAAAAGAATCTGGGTAGCAGCAGAGTTACACAAAAGTTTGTCCTAGGAATCACTTCTTGATACCTGTTTTTTTGAATAGCAGTCCCACCTTCTTTCATAAACACCAGTTGGCCTTACTTCATATGTGGGACAATAGTATAACGTCTTTGGGGAGGTTTCAGTCCTCTTAAGCCCCTTCTGGTTTTGGCTCTGGGCACCTTTTTAGGTGCTTCAGCAGCAAGCCAGTCATCTAGCTTTTCTGGGTTACCTAGTTCTGTAGGTTCTTAAGTTATTGAGATATCTTCGTGTTCAGCCCAGGAGCTTCACAGGCACTTAATTTTCAGTGCATGTTCAGAAATGCCCATTCTGCAAAGAGAAGCACCGCTCTCCCACCTAAAACCTGTACTGTCAGCCTGGTTTCAGTAAGCAGATGCTTGCATGCTGCATTGGTTACCAGAGAAGCCTTAAAATTTACTATAGCCAATGCTTCAACTAACTGTTAATAGTTGCGTAGGAAGCTAAGCCCATCAGACCATTTTGCTCCATCTTCAGATGACGTCTAGGCGCACGAGATCACAAACGGAAGGAGAACAGCTAAAATTTCCTACTACTTTGCCTGTAGTCAGAGTGAAGGGTGGAAGCAGGTAACTGAAGCAGATTGGATCACTCCCTTTGGTATCCTGAAATACCCCCATGTACCACTGGCTGCTTAGACATTTCAGAGGCTCTGTAAGCCCCAGGCGTGTAAAATTCAAATGGGGTAGAACATAAATTGATGAAACTGGAGTCCTTGTTGCTTCTCCATATACAAATGCACTGGAAAATTGTGATTAGCTGATACCATAGGGATTATCCTTGCAATTCATGCCACTATTCACTGCGAAGTTGTGACACGTTAAGTAAGCAGAATGTCTATTAATATTCTGGTGCTTAATGATAACTGCTTTTAAGTGAAACTAATTAATCTTTTTCTTATCTTTTTCTTCTTTTTTTTTTTTTTAGGTTTAAACACAATTTGTGTTAGTGAATACACACAATTGTCAAATTGTAAGAGGAGTTTTGTTTTGGCTTTATATTTAGTGCAGGAAAAGTCTTACTTCTTAAATCTGTATTGAAATGAGCAGCCTACACACCAGCATAATGAAGGGAACTGACTCTCTTTATAGATACCCGAACATATACTGATGCCTAAAATAAGCCTAAACAGAAGGAACTGTGGGTTAAAAAAGGTTTTTTAATTTCTCTCAAGCTGTGAGAATTCTAAGACCCATCTTCACAAAAGATTTAGATGCTTTGACTTCCAGGGAGAAAGAATATACAAAATTATAGAGGTGGGCTGGTAAAGCATTTTGGTGGTTTTAAGGATTTTACAGATGCCATTCCAAAATTAAATAAATTCATAAGAGAGACCTTGGTCAGATAAATGTAGATGATTTTCTCAAAGGGATTTATAGATAGCTTCTGTCAGTTAGAACTTCAAGACTGTTAGCAGATTGTGCTCTGAATCTTTTCATTTCCTCCATCAGTATAAATCAAGAATTATTTCAGTTGAGGCAATGAAGCTACACCTTCATAAGATGAATGAAAGGTATTAGAAGTGGGTCCTGTGACCTTCCTGTCAATGGAAGGAGATAAATAAGGAATGACAACTGAAGAACCACTGATGATTTTGCAGTTTCAGCTGTGTTTAAGGTTCTATGCTTACTTTTGGAAGTAGAACTTAGATAATAAAAGTCTTCCTCTTCCATTTAATTGTATTCTTTTTAAATGTGAAAGCATTGAGCATCTATTTTGCTAATTACATATAGCTTCTCCTTTTAAAACTTATTATTATGCCAGTTTTACAGTTTATCTTCCTTTCTTTGACTTCTCTGCAGTAACTTTTTGTGTTGTCATATAGTTTTTCTTTCAGCTACTGTTTATAAACATTTGTCTCATCATACCATTTCAGTTTATTCCACAAGTCCTAGTTCTTCTCCAGTGAAGAGATTTGTGTCTTAATCTAAAATCTAAAAATACGACTTTCAAAATATTTTGCAATGTATAAAATTGCTGGTGAAGAGTAGTGAGAGTAAATCAAGCAGGGTGTAAAGACTGAGCTCCCTCACTCTATTTGAATGAGTATCATCCAAGACATTCAAGTTTAGTTACAAATTGGTGCATCTCTGTAGCCTTCTGTGGAGTTGGGTCAGTTTGTGTAGTGGAAAATCTGAACGTGGGGTAAATAGTCTTTTGTCCTTCTAAACAGTTTGTTGAGTATATGGGCAAGTATACAACAGGTATTTGAATAAAAATTTTAAAACTGCTTTGCTAGTTCAAGCCACTTGTGTGGTAACTTGTCTCCAGCAATAACCAGTAGGAAATGTCTTGTCAAGTGCATTACATTAGGTCAAGTGTGCAATGAGAATTTCCCAGTATAATCTTCCCAATTTCCTCAGCAGACTTAGTGAGCCAAAAGTGGTATCACTGTGTTTAAGAGGTGTTTGTGGGTTTACCCTTTACAGATTTTTTGAATCTTTTCCTAACTTGTGTAAGCTTCTGGCTTTCACAGCTTGCAGTTTCCGTAGTGACAGTAATACAAGTGTACATAGCAGAGATCTCATGAGACACAGTCTGTTTAAAATGAGAACTTTTGTATTTCTCTAAGAGAAAATTGTCAAGTCTTTTTAGTGATTCATCCTTGCTGGCATCCCAAGAGTTCCTATGCTCTTCCTTGGCCTAAGAACCTCAGGTGGAGTCCCACCCACATAAATGCAATTCCCATCAGTTTTAATACCAAGGCAGCCTTTATCTCCATGACTGTAATACGTTGCCATTATCCACTTAGACTAGATGAACGCGTATGACTTTAGAGTATATTGTCTTTGCTCCCAAATTATATTTTGGGACAGAAGGAAAATACTGAGTGAGACAATACTTCCCAGGATCAAACCATGTTGGCAATCTGAATGTGTAGTAAGAGTGCCAGCCCCTACTGTACATAGGGACCATCAGTCCCCCATTCGTATAAAATCTCACAAGTGCTAACATTACCTAATTGTGTCCCAATTCCCATAAATAAACCATTCCAATGTCACAAGATCGGTTCCGTTGCAAGTGCAGCCCACCAGTTCAGGCTGGGTGGAGGTAAAACCATAAGGATGTTGTCCTTTTGTCCTCTTGACTCTAGCAGCTGGTATCTCTTGACACTGCTGTGACAAAAAGGACAGACATTAAGGGACGGTGAAATTACAGCAGCCTGGTATAAATTACAGTGCCAGATGATGCCTGAGTTTGTGTTCTGCATAGCAAAGCAGCATGTTGAGTGCAGCATCCCCAAACATACTTTGTGTCTCAGGAACTGTCCTCAGAGTATCCTTTTTCTCGAAGCATAGGAGAGGAGTCTCTGGTAGATAGAATCATAGAATGGTCCAGGCTGGAAGGGACCTCTAGGGTCATCTAGTCCGACCTCCCCGCAGTCAGCAGGGACAGCCACGACTAGACCAGGTTGCCCAGGGCCTCGTCAAGCCTCACCTTGAATATCTCCAGCAAAGGGGCCTCAACTACCTCCCTGGGCAACCTGTCCAGTGGTCCACCACCCTCATAGTAAAGATACTCAGGGATTGTTCCCGCAGCGTCTCTCACAGGGTTTTCCCTCACAGAATTCAGAGATTTAAGGTCCCGTTTCCACTCCTCTGACTCATAATCCTGGTACAGATTGCTGAATCAAGAGGGCCTCTCTCAAAGACATTTCTTTCCGTTAAATTTTAAAGCTATTCATTTTTTTTTAACCTTTAAATATGAATAAATACCCATTGAAGTTATGAATATTTCATTCACAGCAGTAAATCAAAAGCAACTCAACCAAAGCCAGTAAGTGCCAAAGGAACTTCAGATGCATATCAGGAAGAAGAAAACCTGGTTATTTACACTTTTTAGGCAGGAAAAAATACATACAAGATCTTATTATTCCCAGCACTATGCTTTAACCAGGAACCCATCTTCTCTGTTTCCCCTATGACTGAATATGAGACAAGGTCAGCTACGAATCAGTGGGTCCTGCTACCCCTCAGGAGCAGAGAGGGGAGCATTTGCCACCATTATTCCAGACTTCATGGGCTTTGGGCACTGGAGTGTGCACTGTTAAGACAGAACATAAAAAGAAACAAATCTCACAGCCTCAGACAGAAAACTTCGGCTTTGAAGGAAGGTAGAAAAAGAGAATAAAAAACATTTAATGGTATCTTGCATGTCTCCTTGACAGGCAATGAAAGATAACCATAGAACTGTTTAAAACATGATCCCGCAACTGAGCTGCCTTGTTCTATGAATAAATCAACAATCTGTGGAAGCAAGTTCAACAGCTTCCTGGAAGCAGACGAGAGCATTAAGGATTTTTTGCTTCATGAAGCAGGACCTCAACCAGTAAAATTCGAACTATTTTGGGCACTGGCTGGAGATGTCACCTAGTGTCACAGGAGTCATGCTGACTGTCAAGCTAATTGAGCTCAAGTATCACTATCATAGATTTGACATCAGTTTTGCCTTCTATTTTGTGAAGTTGTCCTCATTATTACTATATTCATTTAAATTAAATGTAAGGAATTTGAATGCACTATTTAAGCAGAAGTAACTGCTGTCATATACCATGAGCAAAGGAGATGTCAATTTATTAAGTCAAAATAAATAAATAAAATTTAAAATGAAATTATTTCCTTCCAGCTGGTCTCTACACTGTTAGCTGGCTAACTCAGACAGTTTACAGAGCAAGGCTTTAGAGGATGCAAAGTCGTGTTTTGCCAGGGCAGTTTTACACAAGTTGCTCAAGGGAAGAATTGCTGCATTGGCTTCTCCTAGTCACGCACGACTTTTCTCTGACACCCGTGCTGGCTATGATTCCTCAGTTGCTTCCTTCCCCAGATGAAATTTGCTTTCCTTCCCCAGTTTTGCCACAGATTTGTAGTGGAAAGAAGCAAGACCAAAACCACTGAAAACCCCTGCAGATGTGGGAAGGCTCATGGCTGTGAGTGTGCTGTGAGGGGGCTGTAGGAGCACAATAGGTGAATAGCAGAGGGAAGAAGGTGTATGAACTCCAGACGTCTCCTGGCATTTATAAAGACTTTCCATAAGATTTAGTGGGTCTATAAGTGTGTAATGCACCAAAAAAGTGAACCTTGCCCCTTTTTTTCTTGTTCATTGAAGCTATCACTCCTTGTCCATCAGACCTCCATGTGGAATTTAAAAAGTGGTGGGACGCTCTCACGCCCAAACCCTGCTTAGTTAGCATATGAATGCTCAACTAATTGTTTGAAGTAACAATTAGGAGGACAATGGATAAAAGAGGAAACTGGAGACAGCAACTAACACCTGTGAATCAGAACTTAAACAGCTTTCTTTTACATAATTAATTAAAGAAGCAGACACAATGCACACTGACTTGAAAATGTGGCCCAAAGACAATGCTGGTGCATGTAAATCCCTTTTCAGTGCCATTACTTACATGTAAGGTTTTATCTTTTTGTTAAAATCTTAGCCATGAGTGAATGTTACCAAGTGTTGCAAGATGGCTTTTTTGGTGAGGGTGGAGAAAGGGAAGAGAAAAACATTTTAGGGCAATTGCAATTTCATGGAGGAGGCAGAATTCCCAATGAAGTTATTAAAACGTACGGACTTCAGATAGGTAGCGCAAAGTCATTGTAAGACACAGAACATTTCTAACCTTACAAATAGCAATTATGATTTAACATCCTGTAATCAGCACTACATACTGTTCTGCGTTAAAGAAAAAGAAATGGATGCTATGAACCTGTTTCATTAAATTGTATTTCTTGCTGAATGTAGGCAGAATTCTGTGGCAGTTTCTCAAGGAAGCAATCCATATGTGTGCTCAACGTGCTTATATGCAATTATTTCTTAAATAGGTTATATTGTGCTTCTCTAGAACAGTATTCAATGGAGCTAGTTAACATTATGACTCTCAAAATGACAGTCTCAAAAAACTTATATCTGCAATTTACATATATTAAGTATGTGGGGACATAGTCATCTGTTTGCACATATCAGTAGTGTTGCTAGAGTTGTACTGGCACAAAAAGGGTAACCGTGAAGGTTATTCAGTAGTCAGAATAAATCAATGAGCATTTATACAGTTAGTAGTTCTCTCTGGAGAAATGTAATGTCCTTAAAAAGTATGTAATGTCTAGTTTATGGAGATACAAGCAGCTTTGCATACTTCAGCTATAATACTGCTGACAATAGTACACAGTAAAATGACATTTTAGAATATTTTGTTCACTCTCTTTAAATGGTATGACTAGTACAAAGTCAGAGAAAATTTGTAAAGACCTGACCACACTGAAGTGAAAGTTTAATTCACATTGACTTCCAAGTAATCTAGATTCGTTCTTTCTAAAGGACATCAGTGAAGATTGTTTCTTCAATTGGAGTTTTTATTAATCTTAAGAGAGAAGGCGTGGTTGTGATGAAAAATGAAAAAAAGGAGGGGGAAGGGGAGGAAGGGAAGGAGAAGAAAACAGTTATAATGTGAACATAAAGAAAAAAAACTGGGTGGAATTAAGTTTGGGGAGAATAAACCACTAGTCCTACCTGTATACATATATCAAGTCTTACGATAAGGACAAAGTAAATAATCAGTAATTAAAACAGAGATTATCTTGTTGGAGGGGGATGTGTCATCTACGCTTGGATGTTCCTGTTAGATTTCTGGTTTTCATATTGTAAATTCATTGGTATTTTGCAGATTTGGTGTACGGATACTATAGGCAACAGCGGAAATTGATTGAAGAGATTGATTGGTCATACACAGGTAAGCAAAACAGTCCATTGAGTAATTCATGTTGCTTTGATATTTTCCTGTTCATTGTTACAATTTCAGGAGCCTGTTATGTCTATATACCACTTTCCATATGCCTACACAATTGCTACAGTGAAAATGTAGGAAATGAAGTCTGAAAAATTGCAGGAATGCTACAACAGGAGAGGCTATTTTTGTTTCTTACATCTGTTACTTTTGCGAAGAGAAAGCTCTCATCTTTAAAGCCTTATACCTGAGACCTGACTTGCCTGATGAGGGCTGGGCCAATAAATTGTTAGGTGCTTTGTTATCATCTGAATAATACTGCTCTGGCACGCCTGAAAGCAGACAGAAGGGCTGAAAAAAGGCACAGCATGTTATGTGGGTAAGAACATATCCATATACTGGATATGAACTTCTACATTTTGCTTCTAAGCACCTGAGCATCCTTTCCACCTCCCACCCCAATTCTTTTAAAGAATCAGTCATTTGGGCTCTCTCATTTGCATAAATAAGAAAAGTATACCCTTAAATTCTGTACAACCTTTTCCTCATCATGGAAAGACTATGGAAAATTCACAATTTGCCTCCTAGATTCTTCTGTGAAAGTCAAGCCACTTTCCCTAATATCAAAAAGGTAATTTTGTCCTAAATATTAGCTGTGTTTTACCCAGAACATAAGCAGTGACTTCCTGAGGTTATGGACAGACTCATACATTTTAATGATTTAAGTTACTGTTTCAAAACCCACTGACATAGGAAAAGAAATAAGGACTGTCAAATTTCAGTGTTTCATATATTTGGTTCAAAATATGTTCCTGTAGTAAAAGAAAGCTACACCATTCTTTTTCTTTCTCTCACTCTCTTTCTCATTTTTGGAACATTTTTTATCTTTCAGGGTAAAACATATCTAACAAGTTTTGAGCCTTGAGAGAATTGAAACAGGCTAGTCATAAACCCTTCAAAATGAGATTTATAATGAAAACTCCCACTTACACACATTGCACTGCAAAATCCAAGCATAAGAGCAATCAATACAATATTTCATGTTCAAACCCAACCATTTTTTAATATTGCAGGTAGGGGAATGCAGGGATAAGCCTCCAGGATTACAGGGGACCAGAGGGCAATTTATGAGTTTAAAGAATAGTGGATGAGTTTTCCATAGGATGTTGGAAGATAAAGCTCTTCCCCAGCCTGCACAGAGCACCCATAGAGCTGTGTAGCTGCTGCAGGAGCTGTAGGTCATGTTTACTGGGTATTTTGGATGGCAAAACAGCACAGACTCCACAAGCCAAAGGATTCAGACCTGGTGATTCTCTCTTTTACCATGTGAGATACCTTCACATAGTCACCTCACTTCATGTGCCTTGCCGTAGTGACTCTACTGTTGGCAAAGACTTTCTCCCTCTTCATAACTATATAGTCAGGTGCATGGGGTGCCCCTGACTATCCCTGCCCCTGGAAGCCTCCTGCCCCTACAGTCTCCACCCCTGATCCTGCCACCTCCCCAGGCTCTCAGCCTCACACGCTCGACGTATCCTCACACTCATAATGCATCCAGCTCCAAGCATGGTCATACCTGGATTTTCAAAGCTTTTTTTTTGGTGGCTGTATGTAGACCAGGTATTCAATGTGGTGGGCTGTCAACTGTATTGAGAGCCAGGTGGTATGTGGTGCTTTCCTGAAACACCAGGTAGTTGGCTCATGGCATGAAGGGGACACATGAATCCAGCTTTCACTTAAAAACCCACAGTATTCCTGAAGAAAAATTACAAATTTTAACATTGTGTGTGGGAGGCCCAGAAGCCTGGAGGCTTAATCATATTGATTTTGATCTCATTAATTTATAAGAATGTATTTATTTTAATCTGATACTGCCATTCCTGGGGCAAGTGATATCAAGTACTGTCTGTATACGTACTATACCTAGCTCAGACTTACAGTTTTGAGGCACAGACGAACAAGCACATTCCTGAATAGATGACCTATGCTTTGCCAGTTCATCCTTTCCTCAGATACCAGATATATTCTTCTGTCTTACAACCTGCTCGCTGAAAGACCTGAAAAATTAGCCTGTGTGTGCCAGTGAAGTGTTATCAGAGGGCCTGGGATCCTGCAAGCATGGAGTTAATCTACCACAATTCAGAAAAATCTAACTGGCTTGGTAAACTCATCTGAATCTGAGCAGATGTAATTCTCTATGTCAAATAAGACATTTCGGATACATTAGCCACAATGAGTCAATACAGTCCTTTGCTGGGATGGTGCTGTGAGATGAAAGTAAAATGGAGCTAGAGAAATAACTTGAATCTTGCCTGCTGAAATCATGCCATTTCTGAAGGTAAAGTTTCATAATAAAGCGATTTCGTCTACTGTAATTTATGTGACTCATCCTCAGATGTTGACTCTCGGGTAAATGTCTAATGGAAGCATAAATGTTACTGGAAACATTTTGTAGTACTTCTAAAGGCTCTGCTTTAAGCCATAAACAAATCCTGCATTTACGAGGGTGAATTTAGGTTTTTTGTGTCCTGTCTTTGCATATGTATGCATAAGCAAATGGAGTGCGAAAGAAGTGGAAAGTGCAAGTGCACATTACATGTGCGTCCATGATTTTCAGGAATAAGTGGTTCTTGAAGGTAGTTCATTAGTAAAATAATTTTAATCTTTCATTGTATTTTTCATTAAAACAGTGATAAAATAAAAATCTTACAACAACATGAATATTTTCAAATTATGTCATGTACCAAAAGTGAAGCCAACCATTTTTGTTGTAGAAAAAACCAAGTCTACGAGAAAGTTTATTTCCTCAAATGAGTTACATACTATGACGAAAGATTATTTAAATGTTATCTAGCTGCACCACTAAGGTTAGGCAATCTCATATTATTTCAAACAATAAAGCAATCAATGTGAACTTCAATTATTTCTCTGTCGTACAGGTGAAAGATGAACTTTTATTGATGCTTTGTTTGTCTGTGTTGTTTTTGCCAGAAAGAATTATATTATGCTGTTTGCTGGGTTTTGGGGGGGGGTGGTGGTGTGTGGGAAGGGGCTTTAACATGGCTGGTGGATACTAGTCCATGAAAACTCCAGGTCTGAATGTAGAATGTATCATGTAGAATTATCAAATGACACCACAAAGCAGATGTATTTTCTTTTCCAGTGAAATTTCTTTCTGTTGGGTTTTTGCTCTTGGGATTCATATTCTTGTTCACAACAAACAAGTTACATGGTTTAGAAGGAAAAAAAACCAGACCTGAATTCTGCTAAGCATTCTGCAAGAAATTCTAAACAACCTTCCAGGAATGTAAAAAACTGAGGATCCTTAAAAATTGAATTTATTGTGTAAATGAATAGCACAGCCAATTCAGTGGTCCTTGTCTCATCACTCAAGGGTATTAAGTTCAGTTTGTGCTGCCATTCATTGTGTGATATACAATGATACACAATTGCCTTATAAATCCTGGCAACTCTGATCCTAAGCAAAGGGTGATTTTAGAATGAACTCTTGGGTCTCTGGGTATTCAGAGAACAATTTTATTGTTTGCAAGCAGAATGTGAATCATATTTCCCTTTTCTTTGTGAGGGAAGATTCGTGAATCATTGAATAACTGAGGTTTGAAGGGGCCCCTGGAGGTCATCTGGTCCAACCCCCTGCTCAAAGCAGAGTGAACTTTAAAGCTGAAGCAGGTTGTTCAGACCTTGTCCAGCACACTTTTGAAAAATCTCCGAGAAGGAAGGTGCTGCAGCCTGGGCAGTGTGTGCCATTGTCTTTTTTNCTTATTCTAACTTCAGAACATTGCCTCTTGCCCTTTGCCTGTGTAGCTTGCCTTTACATACCAGTAGGCTTCAGCTAAGTTCTCCTCTCTTCTCCAGCCTCAGCAAACTCAGGTGCCTCAGCCTCTCTCCTCACACGTGAAGCGCTCCAACTGCCTGATCATCTCAGTGGTCCTTAATTTGTTGATACCTGTCTTGTACTGAGTTGGGGAAGAAGTTGAAACTGGAGTATGCATTCTTGATGTAACCATGTACTTTCTTGGTCTTCCTGGCTGCAAGGGCACGCTGCTGACTCACACACAACCCGTTGTCTATCAGGATAATTAGTTATGATCTTTTCAGATACTTTTTTAATATCTGGTGTATCTCAGTAGTAAAACTTGGCAGTATGTTGATAATGCTCTTCTGGTCCTTGCACCAATACTTTCCACAATAACAACAGCTAAATGTAATAGCTTGTTGGATTTGCTCCCATGTTGAACATTGAACTAATCTTGTTAAGCTTAAAATTGTTATCATTCTGTGCCTGATTCAACAGACCCTGGAGATATGCCTCTAATTTTTCATTCCCCATTAGTATCGCTGCACAGACAAAACCTTAGTTGTCAATTGAAAGGCTGTTTTTGCCATCCCAAGTCCTGGAAATTTGCACTGGTGGCTTCAAATATCGATGCCTGTAGTTTGGCTCAGAAATGACAATGGCCTTATTTTCAGTGGTACTGGAAGATATATTTCTCTTTCTTGCCTGAACAAGATCTAATGTTTTAATTTTCAATGTTGTTATATTATCTGTGAGTACTGAGGAGATTCTACTGCAAAGTCACTGCTTTTAAGGTTATGGAAAAGTTGGTTGTTGCTTATGTCCATAATAATTTACACAAGTATTTTACTTTTTGCTTGGCCTAAAAAGGGAGCAAGGATCTTCACTATCTCAGCTGTGACTGAAAAAAATTATTTAGACTCTGCTAGCTAATTCTGCTTATTTTGTGAAGTGTCTCCTGCTTCTGTTACCCTATGGTTTGTTTGATCCTGTGGTAAACTGGAAAGTTTCAGGCTCTCCCCTCATCCTCACCCTGTCTCCCTGTTCAGCAGCCATCTGCTGGGAGTTGGAAAGGCCAGGAGTGCAGGCGCTGCTTTCTGCTCTGCAGCTGAAGTGGAGAAGAAGCTGTGCTGAAGACTGTGTGAGTGAGGACACCCATGCACACTCCTTATGAGACAGCTCCAGGAGCTGGAGGGAAGCGGTGTAAGGTCTGGGTCCTATCCATTGCAGGCCAAGGTGGAGTATGATGGAGAGCCAAAATCCTGAGAATCAGGCTGTGTGGGAGAGCGGGAGGCACCAGTAGAAGCCTGCTGGAGGTGGGGTCCAGGAGCTGCTTGCTGAGCTGCCTGATTTAATACACAGTTCTACCAGACCAAGCTGAAACATCTCCAACAGAGCCCTGGCCAAAAGCTGATGAAACGTCCTGCCTTCACTGTATAGATAAAACTCCTCTCTGGGGAGATGATACTTGCCAAATTAAGTTCTCATTTTTTCTTGCAAGCTAACTACCATGGCAGTATCAGCATAACTTTCTGAGAAGATCTGGTCTTTTTATCACCTCCTGTGAAATAAATCACTTTATTTTATATTCACCAAGTATAATAATCACTCATGTACTGTATCTGTTGTGAGTAATAAAAGAAGAGCCTATATGCTGGGGCCCTGTGGGTTACTTCTGTAAAGGGTGCAGCATAAGAACTCAAAATAACCTGCATTCTTTTATTAACTCATATAAAAATAGCTCTGCAGAGGGTCTCTTCTTTTTTAGTAGGCCTTATGCTTCAGAGTCTGCCATACCTGTTTTTTTTGCATGGTAGCTCATTACATATATTTATATCCCCCAGATCAGTCACTCATGGTTCCAGTGTTTTTTCATCAAATTCACAGGCTCATTAATTAAAAAGCCTATGACATTATTATGATTTTGGGAAGGCTGATGATTCAGCAACAGAAATTACAGTGTTAGACATCTGTTCACATCAAAGAGACAGTGTGTCCTCAAGCGGGAAGCTACATGCTGGCATTGAAATCCCTTTCAAGATATCTCAGTGTACTGAATCAACAACATAAAGCATGTTATTCAACACAAATAAGATACCTGTTCAGTATATTTGTGATCAGATTTTTGAGTTCGTATGAAGTGATATGATTCAGAAGAGTCTGTTTCAAACATCCTTTCTTTTCAGTCAGGAAAACTGATCTTTGAGCAGTAGAAGGCTACTAGGAGCAAGGCTCAGTTTGTTTAGCTTTGATTCAGTCAGTAGGGTAAACTGAGTAGAAAACTGCTGCAAGGGGATTTTTTTTTTTTTCAGAGGGGAGGTAAGAGGATTGGACCCCATATTCAAGGAACTTTCAAAGCTGGATGGTTGTAGGACAGGTATGAAGAACCACATGTTGGTATTCATTAGCTCCTCACTGGTAAAATTGCAGCATTTTCCGGATAAAAAACTCTGATAAGGCCTGTTCCTTCCCCATGCTATAAGCAAAGAGAACAGCTGGGTCATTTTGAGAAACTGCACAGCATCTCATTCTGAGTATCAGCTAGATTATTCAAACACAGGAGGGTTGGTTTCCAAAGTGCAGAAATCAAAGCATGAGGTATTTGCATAGTGTGGCACCGCTGTTTTGATAAGGGCTGGCCAGGGGTCAGAAAGATGCAGAGACTACCCATTAAGTAAATGTGTTAGGAAATTAAAAGCTTTTGTAGGAGTGCTGTCTTTGGGAATACAACAAAGCAAAATGAAAAGAGCAGATTGTGGATATCTCACAGTAGACTACAGCCTCTGGTTAAGCCTCTTTGCCCTTCAAAACAGTCATAAAAGTATCCTCTTGTACATACTACTGAATGATTTCTCATTTACAAGTGCATTCAATCTGTGCTGCAGTGGATAGGATATGTTCTTGAGGACTACTTGCTTACAAAATGCACAGATGATTCCTTTGAGATCATCATGGTTCCCATATTGGTAAGATTTATGGATTTGTGAAGTTTAGAGTCAAGCAAATAATTCTCCATTTGCTTATGTTTACAGAAGGCCTTATTTTACTCATCTGCTACAGCCTATTTGTTTAGGACTTTCTTTTGAACATTTTACTCAAAGGCTATTCCTGCTGTATTTATAACAGGTTTTGGGGTTTTTCCTAGTGTATTCAAATCCCATTTATTTCAGGATGCACAATTTGCTAATGTACCTGAATAAATGCAGTAACTAATTCTGTGAAATGTGCTCACAAATTTGAAGCCATTCATGACCTTGCTGTAACTCGTTAATTCAAGAGAAAACAAATCTTTTTCCATGGGTCAATAAGGGTTAAGGCAGTCCTCCAAAAGGCGTGGTTAGACAATTCTGCGTGGCTAGAGGCAGAGAGAAGGAAGACGAAGGGGAAGAGGAAGGATCCTAAGAAGGAGGGGGCAGGAGGAGGGTGGCTTCCCTATTTGACAGCAGAAAGCTCTCATCTAGGTGCCCCTGAAGCTGCAACCTCCGCAAGCTCAGTGAGGGACGTGTGCTTGGTATTTTGGAAGTGTGCCTGACTTAGTTAAACAGAGGATAGGATAGGATTTCAATTTCTAAATTTTGAATGCTAAGTGACTGCAAATTACTGTAAGTGAACTTGAAACACATTTTCATGCTCTACATTGGATTTTCATTTTCAAGTGTTGCAATGTAACTTTTTCCCCACAAAATAATAATTTTTTCAAAACTTTTGAGAAACAAGGGAAATCCATCAGCAGTTTTATTTTAGATGAATCAGCATTGGCTGAAAAAAGCCCACCCTAAATCTCTGAAAAATCCCGACCTTTCTAAAATTAACTTGCAGAAACGTTGCTTCCAGTTGCATAGGTCTGCCCCTGCCATGGGTAAAGAATGTCACCTTCTACTTTCAGAGGTAAAAATAAGCTGCTTCTTTGGTGGCTGGACCCCATGCTCTCTTGTGAAGCGTTAGCATGGTTGTTGCAGTTCTTTCTGCCTGATGACTATTGCGAAGGCCAGGAGGTTGTGCAGGTGTCAGCAATAGCTGGTTCTGTCTGAAGGTTTGCTCTATGTGGTAGTAATTGATGACAAAGAGTGTAAAATAGCAAGGGGCAGAAATAATTTTTATTTGTACACAGAATACTTTCTGTTCAGAGTTTCTAAGGGGTGGTATGTGGCATTTATTTGTGTACAGCTGGCTTATATGCAGTATCATGTCTGATGCATTAGCACAGTTCCAGGAAAGCTGAATCATACAGGAGAGTTACACAATAGGTAGATACATTCTAGAAAGTTTTCCCCAAGTAAGTCTGTGCCGTGTTTCTATACCAGGATAGGGAACACATTAACCTTAAGAAATAACAAGCATGTCCAAAAGCTACTTGCATCCTAAAGAAAGTACGTGATTCCAATTTAAGGCTATGCACCCCTGGACTTGTTCTTGAATTTACAGGCTTTCTTCCTTTTGCCTTTTTTCTACAATTGTGGTGCATACCAAACCAGTCTCCCGCATTCAAAGTCATCCTTTCTTGTGGAGAAAGTCCTGCTGAAAGCTGTCAAAGTCGATAACTGTTAATTTGCAGCAGTCCACGGGAAAGTGGCTGTGGCACTGTGCATCCACCAGATTTATCAGCTGAACTGTTCCCTCCATTATTTGGTTGCAGAATTACAGAAGTTCAATTCTGAGCATCTGTTTTTGGCTGTGAAAGGTGTACAAAGTTCTTTTTGTGAAAAACCAGATCAGGGCATCTAGTTGCATACATACTCAGTTAGTTTCTGCTGTGCTTCAACATTTGTGCTTACAACAAACTCCATATTCATCTGGTGGCAGCCTCCTTCTGCTCCCTTTCAAGAGCTTTCTTTATGAGAAATTAAACTGTGCCTTGATCTGATACTGCATGGCGTTGATCCTATTTTAGGAGCCACAGAAACAATTGACTGTCTTCTTCCATTATTTATCATAGATGCTGCATTTAAGAGCTAAGCTGTTCTCCCTCTGAATGTGGTGCCTCTCAGTTGGTGCCTTCTCACTGACAGTGAGCTTTATCTGATGAAAACTGTGTTAACCAGGGACATTTTTAAAAGGCAGTTAAGAAAATGAAGAAAAGTAAAAAGTGGGAAAGTAAAGAGAGAGACAATGTGTTGAGTGATGGAAAAGAGAAAGGAGAATCATTTATGTTCAAGGACTTGGAAATCTGTTTGCAAACTTTCAGTATTTCCCTCACCGTATAAGGAGTCAGTTCAGGGCTTGGGTGCATGGTCATTGACTGACAGTTATTTTTACAGAGTTAATGGCAAAAACACAATAAAAGCCCACCTTGCATTACCCAGCCTGAGTAACAGAAAGCAAAAAAAAATGAAAAAACATACTGTTGCTGGGGTATTTAGAAATGCTGCATCAAAGGTTCATAAATTATTGTCTCCTGTTTCAAACTAGAGTGGATTTTCTGCCTGCTTGTACAACTTCTGACCACTTTGCATGTACACAGTACAGTATGATCAATCTCTTTTCTTTTTCAGCTATATTTTTTTCTGTAATTTTTCAGGAAAGCAAATATTTATAGCGGGAGCGCTAGTCAGTGAAAAATTACAAGCAAAGATTTTTTATTGTTATTCAAATGCATCCTCATGAAAGCTAGCTTTACAGTAGGGCTAGATATGTGTGAACAGAGCACTCTGAATAGGAGCACTAGCATATTAACTCTTTTTTACCTGCTTTCAGAGTATCCACAACAGATCAAAGGTGACCAGCACAAACAGGCAATAGAAAATATGTAACATGTTTTCTTGGAGAGGGGACACAACCTTTAAATAATGCAGCCATTCATTTTCTTTGGCTGTAAGTACCCGCTTCAAGCAGATTCAGTACATTATGGTAACTAATCTTTACCAATGCATTAACCACCAAGAAGAGATCTGTACACCTGCCAGTCCTAATGTGACGATACCATGTGTATCTGATCAAAATGAGATCAGTTCTTGATCTTCTCTGCATAAAAGGAACCGATGATAATCTGTTGCAGTGGCTTGATCACACACCTGAAGTTTCCTTTGAAATTGTTTTTTTTTATCTAGTGAAGCTGTGGAGCATGTGCTGAAAAGAGCTTTTCTGGATGCATTCTCAATCCATCCCTCTCTCTAGAGCAGTCTTCCTACCCTTTCCATTTCATGCCTTTTTGTCATATTGGCTTATTTCCTCTCTTAGTGTGCAGCCACGACTTGTTTCCCTTTTGCATTATAAAATTATTCATCTTCCCACCATCGAATGATTGTATAGTGTTTTGTTGCCTCCTTCTCCCTGACATTCATTAATGGCTGCTTGAAGAAACTGCCACTTTGCCACTTTATCTCCTGTGTTTCCAGGAGAAACTCATTTCTCCTCCCGAGTAACTAATGGAGAAAGAGCCGGCTGAGTGTTTCCTTGACTGTCTTGCAGTCTCTCCCAGCTGCCTTTTCCTAAATGTCAGGGCCACTCTCCAGCCCAGTTACCATGGTGCCTTCAGCTGGCATGCCTGCAAGGGTTCACAGATGCCAGCGCTCCCACTGCACGTTTTACAGGAACATACGACGAGGGAAGGCACATATCTGCTGTATCGCTATTAAATGGAACGTAACAAAAAAGGGCTTTTTCATGCATATGCTGTAGAAGATTGACTCCATTTTGGTACCATAAAAACTGTCAATCAATTAAGAATATTCTCTTTGTCTAATCAATTAAGAAGATTCTCTTAATCTGTGAGAGTGTTGATACATCTATACATATGTTTCAAGTTACATATATAAACCTACTGGTGAGTTTGACAACTCAACAGGTCAGTGCATAAATGTAAATTCTGATGAAGAACAGTGAGATGTACACTGTGCTGTATTCATTAACTGCCTTCTATAAAAAAGATTTGAAAGTGTTTTCTGTTTTCTCATAATTTCTTATTCAATCTGAAACATTGTTATTAGCAAAAAAAGCTTTTCTTTGATATGGTTTCCTGGTGTGGAAGTCAATACAAATAAAGTACATCCTGCATCCAGCCATTGGGAAACATTATTTCTCGAGCCTCAGGTTTATAGCTAGCAACCTGTAGATAGATTTGTTGCTGAAATAGCAAATTCCTTTTTAAAATGCCGATAGATTTAAAAAACAACTTTGAAATCCCATGCAACTGAGTCATATTGTTGTCTCTAAAATAAAAATCTGTTCGTAAAAAATTTCAAACACAAACATGAATAAATGCCTTTGTTCCAAATAATAAGCTACCAGTAATTTCTGTTCCAGTCACTTGTTTCGGGTTAAGTTGGTCATATTCTCTTCAACAAATGGGTAGGTAGACTGGAAACGCATTGCGTCAGATTCAGTGATGATACAGAGAAGAGCTCTGAACTACAGTGTACTTTGGTGTCTCTCCTTCATAAATGTTTCATAGAAACAAAGTATTCTTCTCCCAGTTGCTCAGCCCTTGTGGATGACACCGGTAGGATTTTCCAGTGTGATTAATTTCCTTTTATTGAACTCTTCAGCTTTTTCTTATAGGGACCAGATATGGACTCCCCAGTTCCAACACTCCGCCATTATAGACAATCATGCCATCAAACTCTGTTTTAAAAGTAGTTGTGATATTTTGCTTCATAGGTTCACTGAAAGACTTCCTCAGAAACTCACTCTTGACTTTTAAACTTTGCCTAGATTTCCAAGCTAGCTGTGTTACTGGACCATTGAGATCACCTGGTTCTTCTCATAGAATTGGTTGGTTGGTTTGTTTTTTGGAGAGTTTTTTTTCCTTGCCAATATTTACCTGCACTGATATCTCTCTCCTGTTTGCTTTTTAAATTAAACCAAGATAGTCTAGTCTCTTGTCACCTTTTGATCACTGCAGTAGCTTTTTCTGCTCAACCATGCTTCAGCTAAAATTCTTTTGTCTTCAACACGTCTTTTTCAAGCAGTTGTTTTCAACAATTCTTTTGTCTTCAAGATGCTGGGTGACCAGCATCCCATGCACTTACACCAGATGAACGGTCCCCAGGATGTTGTGCAGAGACATTATTACTTTCCTGGCTTTACTAGGAGTTGCTTGGTTAGAGCTTTACAACGCACTTGGTTTTCCATCATAATGTCTGTTTACAGTCCTCTGAGACTGTCAGACATGGTCTGATTTCCCTCCTCCCCCATGTTTTTCCTATGGTGAGATTCTCATTAGTAACAAAAACTCCCACTAGTAGTCTCTAAATGTATGATTTTACAAACTGCATTGTTGAATTTTGTGCCATTTTTACTGCCTCAGTTCACAAGGTCAGCTATTTTTCCCATATGCTGTATTGGACCCCTTGTGATGGCATGTTTTCACACGTCATGTCATCAGTAGGTGGAATTAGCAGAACTGAGAAACTCCAGTTTCTCACAGACACACAGGGTAGTACCTCCTATTTGCTGCTGCTTACTATTTTCCCCCCTCATCTCATGTTTACTAAACAAGTGAAAGTACTGTGGTAACAATTTGAGGTATTTACTGATCTATTCAGCACAATTATACAATTTCCAGTTTTTTCAAAAACAGACCCACCCTTCCTTCCTTCCTTCCTTCCTTCCTTCCTTCCTTCCTTCCTTCCCTCTCTCCCTCCTTCCCTCCCTCCCCCCTTCCTGCCTTCTCTTCTTTTCTTTTCTTTTCTTTTCTTTTCTTTTCTTTTCTTTTCTTTTCTTTTCTTTTCTTTTCTTTTCCTTCCTTCTTTCTTTCTTTCCTTCTTTCCTTCTTTCCTTCTTTCCTTCTTTGTCCCAGGATATTTCAATACTAGCTATATATCTTTGGATACCAGCTAAACAGCCATCTATGTCCTCATTCATATTCCACAGACGAATTCAGCCTCACTTTAACTCCATTGACTTTATGAGCACGAGTCGATAGAAGGAAGTTGGCTCATAAAGTGTTCTGTATCCTAAGCAAAATATCGCTTATGTTGAAAGTTTATTTCCTGTTCAAGCGTCATTTAATCGCAATGATTTATAGTCTTAAAATAAATGCTTGTATGAATATTAAATACTCATTTAGCAGCTTTATTGTGCTATCACCCACAGATAAATTTCTATGTAAATAACATTGTAATTATTGCTGTGTAAGTGCTAAATTTTACAACCGCAACTAATTACCTATATTCAAATTTAAAACATCAGTCTAGCAGCCTGAACTAAAGGCAGCTGAAATCAGTGAAAAGATATCCCTTAACTTAAAATTGGACTTCGAATCAGTCCTGCCTTATAGTTACAAACAATTTATATCACATTAACTGTGGAGTATCTTTCTAAACAGAATTTAAGTATATGGATTTTAACAGTGATGGGGTGGGTAGCAAAAATAGTCAGAAATGCGTTGCAAGTATTTATTCTACTTTCAGTGTGTAAGAATTATTAAATGATTGGAAAAATTATCAGAGCAAAACTAGGAGTATTTGGCAATTAGGTGAGGAATCACTCTGTAATACCCAATGGCAATCAGCTGCCCTGTGCAGACCCCTCATTATTTTACATTATAAGAGAAATTACAAGCATATTAACTTGATTCTGCAAAGTTGATCATCAGTGAAAATTAGTGTTGACATTTAATTGTCCTGAAGCTTCATATTTAATATCTCACTATGATGAATAGCTGAGTTTACACTTTCCAGAGCTATTGTTTCAGTCCATGGTAGTACCAGATCCAAATTAATGTGCTCAAGTATAGCTTTCTCTGCGATGGAGAATTTTACAAAATTAATGGTAATTGAAAGCATAGAGTAATTTTTTAGAGCCTATCAAGATATATTCAACAAAGTTTCTTCATAGGTGTGTCATTCTTCAATATTATCACTAATATGTTGGATGACAAAAGAAAGAGAGAGCAATTGCAAATTCATGGAGGAAACCATGTTGGTAGCTGCAGAATTTTGGGTGACGTAATCAGAATTCAAAATAAGCTTGATGAATTGGAGAAATGTTCTAAAATTAATCAAATAGAATTTGTCAATAGAAGGTAACAGTAAGCATGAAATACTGCAATGGGGAAAGAAAATCAAACCTGGAGATGTGAAATGGGAACCCTCTGGTTAGGTGGCTATACAGCAGTTAGCTATAATTGCATCTGAATTAACAATATGCTGTTGTTGCCAGAAACATGCGTTTTGAGGTGAATTAACAGGAATGATGTATAACGCATGGGAGGCAATTATTCTGCTCTACTTGTCACTAGGAAGGTCTCAGCTGTACTTCTGTATTCATCTTTGGGCTGCACACTTGTAGACGAGACAGTGACAAACTGAGAGAAGGACCAGAGAAGCAAAAAGAATGATGGGAGTCTAAATAAGCCCAAACTCCTTGGAAAAAAACTGTAGTATGGTAAAGAGAGTATGATAGCAGTCTTAAACTATTTAAAAGTTGTTACAAAGTGACCAGTTGCTCTCCATTCCATTGAAGTGACAAGGATGAATTAGTTTAATTTGCAGAAGAGAAGGTCTAGGTGCAATATTAGGAAAAACTAACTATGAGAATAGCTAAGATCAGGTTGCTTAGGAAGGCTGTGGAATCCCTCTCATTGAAACTCTCTCCAAAAAATGGGGAAGACAAGCATTAGTGAGGGATAGTCTAATTATACTTGATCCTGTAATGAAGGAAAGGACCCAGATGACCTTTCAGTCTTACACATCTGTGATGCTTTGGGGCAATTTAAGTCCCTGTTTAATCACCTTTCAAACAGCACCTAGTGTATGTGTTGTTGCATAGACAAAGAGAATACTACCAACCATTCCTGAAGTTACCCAGATTTTTAGTCCTTTACTACTTTGTTAGTCATCAAATAGTCAACAACTTGTCTAAGAAAGTAATTTTCTGTGCTAGGTCATTTCCCCATTTTTTTACTTTTTTGACTGTTTGAGGCTGTGGGAGGAAGGACTGCAGGGAGTATTCCAGACAATGATGAAGTTTTTAGAAGGAGACCCAGAAAAATGTATTATCTTCTCTCTTCTGAAAGAATAAAAGCCCTATTACATCCTCATTTTGGATCTGGAACCTGGAAGGATGAGGTAGCTTATATTTTATCACCTCACTTTCTGTCTAGGACAACTGTTTCTTGCACAAGCTCTTACCACCATACCTTGACATAATATATGCATAGATTTAATTTAATTTTATCTGGACGATTTAGACTACTGTAATTTTGAATGGAAATAGAGTAATATCCAATGGGGCAGAAACTTCTGTGTGAGGGCAGTAACTTCTTTAGCCATTCAGACTTGTTTCTAGGGCTTGCCTGATTTGCATTTACAACTCAAATCTGACATGGAAAATTTCTTGTCAAAGTTCATAAATTTTTGTGGGTTTCATCAATCACTTCTCTGAAGCTTCAGGATCACATTTTGAAACCCAAACTTGTTTGCTTTGCATGGACATTAAAAAGTGTTTTGCTTTTATTTGGACATGTATTGCAGACAATTTGAGATTGTTTCTTGGGCTACTGCAAGCCCACAGTCATGCATGCACATTGCTTCTGTTTGAGGGAAAAGCTCTTTACAGTAGAGCTCTGAGGGCTGGCAGCACTTTCTTTCTTGTGCTGCTGAGCAGCTCTGACCAGCTGGACTGTCAGCAGCTGGAATCTGCCGACTTTCCTGTCAGAGCAGCCCCAGGGTCAGATATTCTATGTTCGTGCTGCTTTTAGCCTCCTCTGTATTTATGGGCACAGCATGGACTAGCAGAGCCTGTTGTTTCATCAAGCCTTTGGCAGTCCTGCCACAGCAATGTAGCCACACAGCATCACCTCTTCACCCAACTAATGGCTTCTACTGGACACTCTATATCTGTCCTAGCATTCATGTTTTACCTTAATATGATAATATGAGAAATTAGCTTTTGCCAGCATGCTGTCACAGAACACCTCCACAGCTGCCTTCAAGCCGCACAGTGCATCATTGGTGCTCACGCATTTGTCCACGGTGATTCACTTTCCTTCATGTCACACTTTTTTACTTTCTGCCTAGATGATGAGTTCCTTATAGTATTCCCAGAGGTGACTGCACTGTGGTGTATGATGAATCCATGTCCCTGGGAGGATAGTGTTAGCTTTCTTTTGTGTGTCATAATGACACTGCATAATGCCACCAAAATGCCTAGAGATGAAATAGTTACAAACTAAACCAACCCAACAAGAGCAGATCTAGGAAAAACAGTTGTAATCACTTTTTTAAAGGTCATGCTTGCACCTGCATATCCTTATCACCCTTTTGTATATGTACTTTAAAACACAAACCACTTTCTGTTTGCTGAGTAGCCCAGAGAAATCACGTAATTGTGTATGTTTTGTGTGTGCTTTCATAATAAATGGGTGCATTATAGGAGTACACTTAAGTAGATGTTCTTTTAACTTAAGATGTAATAATGCACACATTGAGGACCTGATTCTAGCTAAGCAGTCCCTTGAGGTTACTGGGAACTGAAGACACTGCAATTTACAGGCTGATCCACTTTGCTGATTTAAAGACAGAGATGCAATCAGGGAAAAAAAATGTCACTTCACAAACATCTTTCTTTTTCCTTCTGACATCTTTCTGTAACCTGTGAAAGGGCTATTCTAGATGTCAGAAATCATTGGTTGTTTTCTGGAAGCAGAACATGGAAGTGCTGGGGTAGATGAGGAATGAGGGTGTCTGTCTCTGCATAAGTACATCACATCATGTTCATCAGGCTCAAGTATCTCTTCTTGGGGTTTCTGTTTTCAAAAGAATCACCCACTGCTATTGATTAGTTAAAGTGAAATGTAGCATCAAACAATGCTTTCCCATCATAATGCCCCTTTGAAATACATTCAAGTTTGGTTTTAACTATTTTCACTCTCCATCTTAGACACTTGAAATTTTACAACTTATGTTCTCCAAAGTTGGAGGCTCCTATACGTACTGTAACTACTCTACCTAATTTCCTATAGCTCCTTTCTTCTTCCTGCCATATGGTGCAATTTTCCTGCAAATTGGCACAGCTCACTGCAATTGAGGTTCCAGATGCAGCTGCCCCACCTCTTAAATTAGATTGTCTCTGATTAACAGGAAAAAACCAGACCTAGAAGGAGAGAACAGATTTCGATCTGTGCCCTTGCCCTCCTTCCCCTTCCACTAAGTGCTGTAACCACAAAGTGAAAGTCAGGCCTCTTGTTGCCATGAGAGCCAAGGTCCCTTGCTGTCCAGAGGCCACAGCAGCCCAGCCTTTTTGGAAAGGACAGGACTGCTCTTTTGTACTGTTTAAGCATTTTCCTAATGTCTTGGCATGACTCCTTCAGGACGAATAAACCCAAGAATTCCAGTCACTGCTTCCTCACCCTGTGCTCTAACCACTAGTGCAGAGCCAGCTGGTATATCATCTGTGACCATCACCCTCATTACCATTAAGAGAGAACCAATTGAACTGGACAGATTGGACTGCCCTTTGAAAGGTGCCCGCCTTCAATATAGTAGTTGAAGAGAGAGAGACACTTAATTAATGGACACTGAACTCCCTCCTGCAAGTCCTTTTATCTTCAGGTGCGTAGCTTGTTTCACCAATTGCACTAGATGTATTACATTAAGCCTGCGCACTGCCACAGAGGTGGCCAAAAACTGCAGTGAGTTTTCCCTCTCAGTTTCCTCTTTTTGTTGGAGAGCATATGGATGCTCAGGAGAAAAACATCCTTTAGGCAATGTGATTGTCAAACCTCAAAGGCTGACAATTGTGATCCCTCAGACTGAGTAATCTGATTTTCTTGAAAATGACTGACCAGGTTTCAAGTTGGCAGCAAGCATCCTTTAAACACTGTGCAGGGCAGCAGACCTGCAGTTTGAAAGCCAAAATCTTAAGCAGAAATGCAAGTTATGAAATGCTGAAATGGCTAAATATTTCTTAAAGGTTATTTATATATCCACTTCTTATTTTTCATCCTCTACTTCAATGAAGGTTGTTTTTACATTCCACAGCTCATGTAGGAGGCTGTGCAAGGAGTTATTAATAAAATATTAATGCTGTCATCCCACAGGACATATTGTTTATACCATCACAGATGCAGATTACATCTCAGATCAATGGAGCAATTTTTTAAAAACCTCTTTCTACAGCAGCAGAGTATGATTACAGATGTCCACAGTAGTTATATCATACAGCAAATTAGGAAAATATATGTCAGGACCTATTATTCTAATGGGGGTCTTGTAATATTTTTAAACAATGTAAGTAGATGCCAGACTTGCAGACCAATGACCCTCTTCGAAAGAATACCCCCAGTGGAGAGGAGAAAACAAAAATACTGTTGACTTGTGCATGGCTGTCAAGTTAACGCTTCACGGGAACCCACAACACTAATCACCCTTCTTGAATGCAAGTTCTTCCTTTCTTTGGCTGCTTCATAAAGTAGCCCTTAAGCACTCATTAGACCAACACAGCTGAAAACTGGCAAATTTGTTTTCTGTCAGCTACCACCATTTCAGTCCCAGCCAGATACAAAGAAGACAGTACTGTACTGCTGATGTCACTTTGTTTCCTGCAATATTTGTAAAGAAACATTTTGGTTTCAAACCCTATTAAAATAGGGTAAGATCTTACATATTGATGCTCCATCAAATTTCCAGTATGTATAAGGATGAGAACCATAAAATTGAGTAAGGCGGAGAGGATGGAAATTCTCTGTTCTAAATGGCTATTTAAGTAGCACATCTGGAGAAATGCAACGGCCAAATTTTTAGCAATCAACAGCAGCAGCATTAACAAGGGAACTATTGTGGAATGCATAATGGCAATATTTATTTTATGCAACTAAGAGTTTGTCCTATTACCAAATTCCATTATGTACCAAATTAAAGGCAAGATCACACTTTACAGTCTTTCAGTGGGCTCTACTTATTATGGAACAGGGACTTCTCACACCTAACCCAAAGGGGTGAGTTTATGCAGATGCACAGCTGCAGTCAAGTCAGATGGTACAGGAGAGCAGAGTGTGCAAGGGCAGGGAGTAAAGCTCCCTTAGTACTCTGGGCCTGCAAGCTGGGGATTATTTGAACAGTGATCAAACGTTCTCAGGAAATGTGTTTTAATTAAATTCTGCTCAGCTAAGAAGTGAGACAAGGACACAATTGTCAACCCTTCTTAACGTGATGCTGAATGCTAGTGAGTCCCTCTCAGCATCCATCAGTATTCTGCTTTGGCACGTTGGTGCTAATAGTACAGGTTGCCAGCACAGAGGCTGGCAAGGACAGTGCTCTTCAGGCTCCACTTACTGATGTTGCCAATGTGATCATGGAATATAATTTTCCAACCTGTGGAATAGTATGCACAGCTCATCCCTAGGTTTTGTGGATCCCGTAAATGAGATGGGGAGCCCAGGGTGTCCATGCAGAACACTTGCAATGTTCCAGGAGCTCTAAGCTCCTGTATGCAGGTGAGGAGGTTTTCTTTCTGTCTTGGCTTTACCAGTCCATATTATTGTTTCTCTACAAAGTCCTGCACAATGGGAAACGACTGTTACTATATATCTTCATCAGTGTTCTAGATGATGGGGCCAAGTGTAGCCTCAGCAAGTTTGCTAGTGATACAAAACTGTGAAGAGTACTGAGGGACCTCAGCAGGCTGGAGAAATGGACTGACAGGAACTTCATGAAGTTCCACAAAGGAATGTGCAAAGACCTGCACCTGAGGAGGAACAGACAGACACCAGCTGGGGGCAACCAGCTGGAAAGCAGCTTTGCAGAAAAGGACCTAGAGTCATGGGTAGACATCAAGTTGAACATGAGAAAACAATGTGCCCTTATAGAAAAGAAACAGGTTAGTGATACCTGGGCTGTATTAGGAGTGTTGCAAGCAGGTCAAGGGAGGTAGTCTTTTCTCTTTACTCAGCCCTGGTGAGGCCACACCTGGAGTACTGTTCTGGGGTCCACAGTTCAAGAGAGACATGGAGATACTGGAGAGAGTCCAGGGAAGGCAATGGGCACAAACTGAAGCACAGGAGGACCTCTCTGAACATAAACACTTCTTACCTCTGAGGGTGACTAAGCACTGGCACAGGTTGACTAGGGAAACTGTGGAGTCTCCACCCTTGGAGATATTCAAAAGCTGCCTAAACGTGGTCCTGGGAAATTACTTGTAGATGACCTTTTTTGAGCATGAGCATTGAACAATGATCTCCAGAAGTTCCTTACATCCTCAGCCATTCTGTGGTTCTGTGATTCTCAGTAAGAGTCTCACACAAAAGACAGATCATTACTAAACTGGAGAAAAAAGGAAATACAAGAACATGGCAAGCTAAAAGATGACAAGAGTGAGTGAGTCTCAGTACACGTTTGTATGACAAGTCTCCACGGATTAAGAGTTTTGAAGTCCAGTCCAACCACCAGTCACGGAGTTATTTTTCAGAACTGCGGTGTGACAATAGGAAAGTAAAGAGGCAGTACAGACAAAAAAACTAATTTTCAAAAGATCTCCATGACTCACAGTCATAGACTGGCAGTATTTTCTGTGAAGTCAAAAACATCTTTTCTTTGCAGAAACAATTCCATGGAAACTCCACTCACTGAGTCTTCTAGATTTGATGTTTCCCCACAAGGAGGTAGGCTGTACTGGAAACAAGAGATTCTGGGTATTATTCCAAAATAAAGCCGATTCTGATTAAGGGAACAGTTGTTGCTGCCTACTGCAGAGAGAAATTATTTAAAAAAAAAAAAAAAGGAGTTCACAATTATGTATGCAAGAAGCTATCTCTGCATTTTCTCAAAAACTTTCATTTACATAGTGCTTTTACCATGCTTTCCCACCCCCGAGCTCCCACCTTTTTCTAATCTCATATATTATTCCAAATCTTAGAATTGATGCAGAAGAATCGTATAATTCACCCACAGATTTTTTTGATCAGCCCCTTCAGCATGAAATCTCTGTGTAAATGTCATGCAAGTCATTCAGGAGTGGGACTAATCTTTTCATATCTTCAAAACTATACCAAGAGGTACAGATACAGTACTTGGGCTTTAGTATGCCTTGCCTGTGCAATATGCCTTAGCTAGAAACTCTGGTCTTGTATCTACTCTTTAGCCATCATAATCTTTTGCCACTCTTTCCAACCCCTTTGCCTACATTTGTCATCCACAGTTGCCCTGGTTAGGAGGAAGTCATACACAGGTCCTCAAAGAATGAGAGTCCTGGGAGCTGCGACACATAGACTGTGGTGTAGAGTGCACTTAGTAAGCACAAGGGAAGTTCTTCCAGAAAAAAAAAAAAAAAGAAAAAAAAAGAAAAAAGTGTTTTAAAACAGTAAGTGGTTTATTTATACTTTGCATAAACTAGGTAGGGTTTTCTTTTCTGATTTTCCTGATTATTATTTTTCATATGTATTCTGAGTTTCTTTTTTGACAATATAGAAATTAGACATCATAATTTGGTATAGATTTTAATCAATAGAGGACTTGTGGCTGTGGTCACAAGAGTAAAAGTTTTCACAATGAGGACAATCAGCCATTGGAATAATCTCCCCAGGGAAGTGGCAAATTCCCCAACACTGGACATTTTTAAGATTCAGATGGACAGGGTGCTGGGCCATCTTGTCTAGACCATGCTTTTTCTACCAGAAGATCCTTGAGGTTCCTTACAACCTGGCATTCTGTGATTTTATGACTGAATAGTCATGAAACTGTGTCAGAAATCTCTTAATGCATGCAGTGATATTTGATGCTAAATGCCATATCACATACGCCTATATTTAGTTATTTGTAACAATTACTTGCTCTAATTGCTTTAATAATAGTGATGTTTGATTTGTCACACAAATATGATCTTTTTATATCAACACACTAGTGATATACGTGGTGTTTTATGACTGTCAGTACATTCTGTGACCAGATAGCCATCTGTCCACATGGCTGTGGGACTGAGGCCTGGTTCAAATGAGATCCAGAACACCAGACAAATACCATAGAAGATTTAGGGATTATGTGTGTTGGTGGAAGCTACATGTGGAATATTCTAAGGTGTGAATTTGAAATGTGGTAGTTATTTTGCAGTAATTTGTGTAGCCTTCTGAAGTGCACAAAGGTTTAACATGTCCTGTTGTAAAAGAGCTGATGACTGAGGAATCATAGGTACCATATATCTTCTCTTAAGTTCACAGTTCAAGGATAGTCACCTACATTCGGCACCTAAACAACCCAAGGGGGGAGTTACTTACCTCAGAATCCATCGATTAGCAGAAAGGCACCTGTCTCAGCCCGCTTGTGCCACCCTTTCCCTAATGAATGCCCCAGCTACTGGGCTACAATATCAGCCTTTCCCATCCTTATCTTTTACAGCCAAATGTTTCTTGAATTTTTAGCTTCCCCATGTCACTGGCAGAGTGAGGTCCCTCCCAGTCTAGGGGTTCTATGATTCTATGACATATTCTCCTTTCCTTTTCTATATTCTCAGGCCTTGCCATGGGAAATGCAAAATATGGATCATGTAATTTAGGTTTTTTTCTCGGCTGAGGAGGGTATTTAACTCCTGTTCTTCCAAATAATTGCCTGGCTGCAGTTTCTGGGATACTATATTGAAATGAGCATGCACTTGAATGTTCTTGAATGGCAGGAGGCACAGCTGCAGAGCTTTGTTTTCATCTTGGTGCTGTTGGCTGCACAGTCTGAGGGTCACTAAAGTGCATGCCAGTAAGGTCTGTGCTTTGGGAGATCATGGCAAGGGATGACTAGTCAGTGAATCGAGAATGGATTTTGATTTTGGTTGCTCAGCTTAGTCAAACTGACAGTGCCTCAGGGCACAGGGAGTGATAGAGTATTTGGGGAGCTCCTGGTAAAAATTTGAGAACCTGTGAACTCTAATGTGGCTTGGTGTTTTCAGCTTGATTAACTGCATCTCAGTTAGCTGCAGAATAGGTGTGAATTGGGGAGGTTTTGTCCTAACAGTTTACAGACCTAGGTTTTTTCAGTTACAGCTATCCAACTCCTTGCAGACTGAACAGAGAAGAGTCTTGTCAGAGAATTTTTACTCTAGAGTAATTAAGTAGTTGTAATTGTGTTTTTTAAGATAACAAAATTACATTTACATTCAAGATAACATGTTTAGGGTAGCATAAATTTCGTCCTAAGCATAAAATTCATACTTTCCACCAAAAGGGAAAATGAAAGGTGAAGCAGCAGTAGATAAAATGTCACTAAAACTTAATCTGCTTCTACAGAAGCCCTCCACAAATCTAGAAGTGCATTACTTGGTAATAAAGTTACTTGTGTGCATCCAATCCATTCTTAGGACTGGCTAATTCCCTTTAAGCAAATGGTAGCTTAACTCTGTGGCAGAAGATAATTGCTCCTCTGCACTGGGGAGAAGTTTGATGGTTACATGATGTTAATGTGTCTGGAATACCATGTGTTCCTCTTGCTCCTGCCATAGTATCTTCTGGCTTTAAATGGACGAAGAAACAAGCCTTATATTTGTCCAACTGTGATAAAGTATGCTAGATCTATTCCTCCTTGAGTGGTTTGCTTAGTAAAAAGAAATAAAAAATATATTTGCAGGTAGTAAAAAGTACCCTGCATATTTGATCCCTGGTTAAAAATGTGAGGAAAGAAAGTAACATACTCTTCTAATCCTCTGCTACTTCCCTATGTCTAGAAATAAAAAGAGAATATATTTTTTTCTTCACTGAGAAAAATAAAAATGATGACACAAATCTTCATGAAGGTGATTATTCTGTGTATTAGCCATAGATAAAATGGAAAGTAGGTACTTAGCCATTAAAGAGTTTAGTGAATTTAAAGCAATATTGATATGAAGCCTGGAATCCCCACTATGAACATTTGGCTCAGAAGGAGTCAGTTAAGCAACAGTTTCTTTGTTTATCAATACAAGCAATGCAATCACTTAATTTAAGAAAATATGGAGCAAAAAGCAGTGCTTCTAACACCGCAAGACATTTTAGGCCAATTTTGTCACTACAGGACTCACAGAAGGATGAGAACTTACCAGCTGAGACAGATGTGAGGCCACAATTGTTCCAAGATACGTAGATCTGAAAGGAAAAAAAGAGACATAAGGTGTTCGTGGAAAAAATACTTGGAGGAAAAATCTACTGTGTAATTTACATAATACTGTTATCTCCTCAAGGCTGGGTAAAACCTCACTCAGTGGAAGAGTTGGTAAAGAGTGTTTTTGAGGATCTGATAGTCTCAAAAAAGATTAATCACATAATACTATTATGTAAATTTAACATGGACTATTATAGGAGGAAGAGTCATACACCCATTGGCACTGCTATGGCAGTTCTGAAAGTATCGGTTAGAAAGTCTGTGAAAAAAATGGAAACGTACTGGTAACACTGAAATTATACTTAGTCCAAATATTAAGCAATACCATTAGTGCAGGAAGATTTGTGGTATATTAAGAGGGGGGTGATTTTTAACTTTTTTCAAAGGAATTTCTTCTATTTGCAGGGGGGAAGGGGGGGGAGAGAATTAAAGTTTTTGCTATTGCAGTCAAAGTCCTTTCTAAAGAGCCATTTTATGAACTAGAATTGGCTTTCTAAAGTGAAAAATTGTATGTGATAAAAAATTGTGTAGATAAGGAGACATACAGCTATGGTTCTGTGTAAGAAATCCATTCGGCTCAATATAATACTATGTAATAAATTCCTGCCCATCACTTCCTCTTATCCTTACCATTATGCAAACATAATATGTATTGAAATTCCCATAGAAGTGTGAAACCAAATCCTGCTAAAAGATGCTAAAAAGAAATCCCACTTTCCTATGGTATTTTGTTCTTCTAGAGATATGGAGGAGCTTCATTTCATAAAAATTGAAGCTCTGTAAAAATGAGAACCTGGGGAGCAAAAATCCAGAATTACTTCTCTGTCCTTTTGGACATTAGGGTAATTTATCTGCTGGGACTGACTGGCCAGTGATGTAATCCAGTAGTCTTTTATCATTATATTTGTCTTGCTTTGGTTTATTTCTGTGTAGTCCTTGGTTTTCAGGATCTTTATGTTATTCTCTACAGTTGAAATAAATGCTATTCAAGGGTAAATGCCAACATTTTTCATGGCTATTTGTGTGATTTTTGCATCCGCAGTTCCACTAGTGTTTAGCAGTGATTTTTTATGCATGCACAGCCAGTCTGATCCAAAGCCCAGAGAACGTACTTGTGATTTATTTATATACTTCAGCAGGCTTTGGATCAGAACTTATGACTGTGGCCTTTATGAGACATATTATTCTTGTAAATAGGCAAGTACTGACAGAAGTTATTTTCCTAGGTTATAGCAACATAATAATGCATGTGTTTGGTAGCAGGAAGAAGTGCCCCTTGGTATACTGCCACGGCACTTTTCATGGAACTAAAACTGCCTATATCTGCTGAATGGTCCAGGAGGGAAGGAGGAAAAAGGGAAGAAAGGGAGGAAAGGAAGGAAGAAGGAAAGAGGGAACAGGGGAAGTGCAGTGGAGTAGAAGAAGGATGGAGGT
This sequence comes from Nycticryphes semicollaris, assembly GCA_013400055.1. Lineage (NCBI taxonomy): Eukaryota > Metazoa > Chordata > Aves > Charadriiformes > Rostratulidae > Nycticryphes > Nycticryphes semicollaris. The sequence continues at coordinate 65,558 of VXBJ01003447.1, forward strand.
CATACCACAACAGGAGAGAAAAGGAAACCACCTTGATTTTCTCAGTGAAAGCACATATTGTTAGATCTGTTGGTCTGTTGAGAGCTAAGAAGGAGGAAGTTACATGCTCTCTTTTAAAATACATTTTGTTTCTGGCCTGATTCTGGCGCCCAACATAATTTCTGGAAAACAGCAGAGTCTACCTTGTAGCAATCAGGACTTAAAAACGAAGACTGTCATAGTGCAATTTATTAAGACTTACATGGTGATCTGTACTCTGGTAAGAATGAGGTTTCATGCTGTTAAGATGGGTTTCATTGTGCTCATCTCCTGGGACTACATCAAATATCACTTACCAGACAGATGCTAAATGCTGCACTTGAAGTAGATTATTGTTTCCTCTTTCTTTGCTCCAGCTAATGGTCCTTTAAAGTGCATTTTGTTGGTCTGTTTAGAATTTGTGCAAGCTTTGAGTCTGCACTGTGTATAGTGGGATAATGACTTCTTTATATCTGCTGGTGATGCCCTTGTTGATGCAACCCAGCATCCTGTTGGCTTTCTTTGCTGCAGCAGCACATTGTTGGCTTGTATTGAGCTGATTGTTCATCAGGATCCCCAAGTCCCTTTCCACAGAGCTGCTCCCCAGCTGGGTCGATCCCGGCCTGTGCTGCAGTCCTGGATTTTATTTTCCCAGGTGCAAGACCTTACAGTTGTCCTTGTTGAACATCATAAGGTTCTTGTTAGTTCACTCTTCCAGTGTATCTAGGTCTTCCTGCATTCCTTCCAAAATTTCCACTTCCCTACCACACAGACCATGTGTCTAGACCATAACACATCAGTTTCTCTAGGAGGAGGCTGTGGGAAACCATATTAAAAGCCCTGGAATAATCCAGGTAGACAATGTCCACTGCTTGTCCCACATCAGCTGGGTAGGTTACTTTATTGTAGAAGGTCATCGGGTTTTTCGAGCACAGTTTACCCTTAGTGAACCTGTGCAGGCTTTTCACAATCATGTGCTTCATTTGACTTGTGATAGTTCCCAAGAAGATTAACTTTATAACTTTCCCAGGGACTGAAGTAAGAATGATGGGTTTATAAATTCCCAGATCCTCCTTTAAGATTATGGAGAGTGGCCTCACAACGCCAGCCAGCTCTCTTAACACCATCAGGCAGATGTCAGGGCCCACCAATTTGTAGGGGACAAGCTCCTGTAACTGTTCACATTCCAACTCTTCCTTCACTGGTGGTGAGTCTGTGTTTGCATCAACCTGGATTTTTATTCCCAAAGTCTGGGGCGCAACAGTGTTGATAAAGACGTAGGTGAAGAAAATGTTGAGAACCTCTGCCTTTCAGCATTGTTGGTAACTAATTCACCTTTCCTGTTTAATAGCGAGCCAATACTTTCCTTCTGTTTCTGCTTGGTTTTGACGTACCTGAAGAACCCTTTCTTGTAGTTTTTCACATGTCTGGCCAATTTCAATTCGAGCTGAGATTTTACTCAGAAAGTTTTTCTTTTTTACTGGACATTTTCCCATTTGGCACAGTACCAAATTTCCTTTCTTAATACTTACTTGAAAAATACAGCTTCGATCTTACCACATTAATTATAAAAAATTACTTGGAAAGTTTTTATTATATACTGCTACATAATTCTCTAGCAGCACTTCTATGCAAATTCAGGAGCAATGGGATGAGAATAATAGAAAAGAGGTATCTTAAAAGGTTGACTGAGTTTCTCCCATAATCCTTCTAGTCTAAACAGCTATCCCAATGGGTGCACTGCAAATGGAGCGTCAGTGATAAACTGTATTTCTCTGGCATAGAAGTGTTTGATTTTATATTTTCTAACTGGCCTGAAATGGGCAGTTTTATCGGGAAATGAAAGGAGAAGAGGAACAGCAAACAGTTGCTATATTGAAAGAAAGCTGTCCATTGGCATTTATCCTCCTACGCCTTTTCCTCAGTAATTCACTTAGTCTGACTATGAATCATTATCAGGCTGACTCCAAGGAAGAAAAATCACCAGACAGCCACTGTATTAATAATAGTGATTACAGTTTTCCATTGTATCTCAACAACTGTAGTTTACTCTATCTGATGTGGGTTTTTTTCTATGGGGATAAAGTGAAAAAACAAAACATTTTTCTCACTCAATTGCTTTTTGTTTATTTACTGAGCAATGTTTCTGTGACTGTAGATGTGAAGGAAGCATGAAGTTTATGTTCAAATAGACAAAAAAAAGGTGAAAGAAATGTCTTACAATCTGAAGATAACAAAATGTTTCATCAGAATTGTTCTGATTCATCTTCTAAGTTAGTTCTGATAAGGGGTAAGTAGTCCAACATATTTTAGATGAGGAACAGGGAAGATTAACATACCAGAATTCACCTGCAGGCAACACTAGTGCTCTGCCATCTTTTATGGTATTCTCCTCAGGAAAATCCATTTTTGTCTGTATTTATACAGTACATATTATCTTCTTTGTGTGCACATAGTGCACAGAATACAGTGTCAGAATTCTGATACTTAGATACAAAAACGGCAAAAAGGCACTAAACAAAATAAGAGATTTTTTTGGCTTGCCTGAATGCATCTAGTTGCAAAGCAACTAGAAATTTTTGTTGATTCTGGTTGCTCTATTTGAAATATTACACCCTACAGTTAGAAAATATATTGCATTCATTTCCCTGTCACTGTGTATGTGCCAAAAAAAATCTGTGGGATAAATGTATTTGGCTCCTGCTAATTTAAAGCAAGTTCTTTTATTAGTGTTGAACTTTGAGGGTTTAAATGCTTATTAAAGTCTTTTGGAGTGGCCATCCAGCTAGTCTGTGAACTGACTCGCTTTAGCATAACCAGTATAATTTAATTTTTGAACAATTGACCTAGACGTTGGCAAGCAGTCCAGTTTTGGAAAGCCCACAAGCAATTAAATCACTAAGACGGGCATTATAATTGGGTAAGCCCAAACCTGGAAGCCAAAACTCTTTCTCTGTAGTTGTGACTGTCCTGACAAGTAATTTCACACATTAAAGTCTGAGCTTTTTTCTATCTGAAGAATTTTTATAAACTTTATGACACTGATCACGAATAGGTTATGGGGGTAATTGAGACTTTTGGAGGGGAAAAACACAAAGCCCAAAAATCCTTTCAATGAAGATCAACATGGAGCAGAAATGTGGTCTTCCACTCAGTATTATGTAAACTTAAACCATACATTTTTTTGATGACCAAAATGTTTCCCTAGAATGCAATATGCTATGTCATGGCCTTTGTAATATGAGCTACAGTAATATTCACAAGATTAGTATTGGCAGAACTTCTCTCGTTGGGCCAGTAGTGCACTCATCCAGAATGTAAATTGAAATCATTATTCTGCCTTGGAGGATTAGAGACTACATTGTGCAACTTTTGGTAATAAGCTAAACACCGTAGATATTAATGGTATGAAGCATCCTGAGGTTTGTTGAGCTCCATCTCCTCTGTTCATCCAGTTCAGATGCACAATCTAGTGAAGCAGAAATAAAGAGATTTAAAAAAGTAATAATAGCTCTAGAGTTTGGTGTTCAGAGCAGTATTGATTTGGCATCTAAATTTAAACTTTGTCCCAGTATAAATACCCACATTCTTTTCATGGCCTTATTTCTCATATCTTAGATATGTGTTTGCTCTAAAATACCTCTTGAAATCACTTAACGCTTTGAAGTGGTAAGTCAATAACATTTTTGCTAAGGCAAATCCATTATTAACAGTCCATACAGAGGGGATATTGTTCATCTCCTATATGTGTCCAATATATATTTATAAAAGTATCACTGTGAAAGCAAAAGCTGATGAAAAATAGAGGGCAACAAATTAAGTAGAGGTAAAGAATCCATCTCTCTTTTCTGTTGTCTTTCATCTGTAACATAAATCCCAGCGTTCACATCAGTTTAAATCATGAAATAATAGATGAGGGAAAAACAAGGGAAAATATGAACCAGACCTCTGATTATTTCTGTACTACTCATTATTGCTAGTGTGAGAAGCAGTGTTATACTCTGTCACTGCTTAGAGTTTAAAACTTACATGATCCTATCTGGTATCCCTATTTCTGTCTACCAGTAGGTATCCAACAGTGATGATCATAGAATCATAGAATGCTTAGATTTGGAAGGGACCTTAAAGATCACTGAGTTCCAACCCCCCTGCCATGGGCAGGGGCATCCACACTTCTCTGGGCAACCAGTTCCAGTGCCTCCCCACCCTCACAGTAAAGAATTTCTTTCTCGTATCTAATCTAAATCTCCTCTCTTTCAATTTAAAACCATTACCTCTCATCCTATCGCTACACTCCCTGATAAAGAGTCCCTCCCCATCTCTCCTGTAGGTCCACTTCAAGTACTAGAAGACCGTTATAAGCTGTCCTTGGGAGCCTTCTCTTCTCCAGGCTGAACAACCCCAACTCTCTCAGCCTGTCTTCACAGAAGAGGTGCTCCAGCCCTCTGATCATTTTCGTGGCCCTCCTCTAGACCCACTCCAACAGGTCCATGTCCTTCATGTGTTGCGGATTCCAAAGCTGGACACAGTACTCCAAGCGGGGTCTCACAAGAGCAGAGGAGAGGTGTAGAATCACCTCCCATGACCCGCTGCCCATGCTTCTTTTGATGCAGCCCAGGATGCAGTTGGCTTTCTGGGCTACCAGCACACATTGCCAGCTCATGTTGAGCTTCTTATCCAGTATCATTTCCAAGCCCTTCTCCTCAGGGCTGCTCTGCAGCCATTGTTAACCTCCCTATGTTTCAAATCTTACGCTTGTGAAGGAAGTATGGCTTCTTCACCAATATTTAAAGCATTTCTTTTTCTATGACTGTCATTAAAGTTAGCTGCCTATAGTTCCTGAGGGGGCGCATGCTAGAACTAGTATGCCCATTCACAAGAAACATGATGCTAATAAGAGCTAAGAATGAAACTCTGATGTCAAAACAACAGTTAATAAAGCAAAGGGCTGGGAAGTAGAATTTTCCAAGTCAAACATATCTCCTCAGGTATGCAATTTTCTGACATCATTATTAATAAATAATAATAAAATAAATAAAGCCCAAATCTTTATTTTTAATACCGTATTTCCTCAGAAACGACACCCATATTCAGTTCAAAGAAGCAATGCAGAGTATTTGTTTCATTTATTCAGAATCCCATTCATTGGACCTGAGATTTACATTTTAAGTTCTTTATGTATATTTTCCATTGATTTAAAAAGATAGCTCCCATTTTTCATAAACTGTATGTTACATTCAGCCAGTACTGATGCACAGCAGCAAACAGCAGCACTCATAATGAGGGTTTGCAGCCCAGCAGATGCATATAGAAGTGTGTGAGCACACTGAGAAGCCCCTCTCCTGGCAAGTCGCTGGGAGGACCAGAGCCCACTTGATTTTCACAGCTTGTCTTGAGCCCTGCATGCTCCTCCTCCTTGCACCGGATACTGGCACACAGAGAGTTGTTTGACACATCCTTTTCTTTCAAGTATATTTTACGAAAGACAGAAGTCCAGTAACTGGGGCCACATCTTGTGGCTCAGATCCTCCAAAGGCAGCAGTGGATAGAAGTGAAGTACAAAATGAGAACTAGACACTCATTGCAGGGATGTGTTAACTGGGGCTAAGGATGAGGAACAAACTTAGTTATGAATATTTTCTAAAAAGAAAGGGTGGGAAAATTTTATTTAGACATTCTGCCCTGGGCAAGAGTGGTAAAGGTTATGGTATAGGCAGACTTCCATTAACTTGTAATCTGCTGTGTTCAGGCTCTTTTTCATTCATTGTGAATTGTCAGTTACTTCTTTAGAGCTGACAGCTTTGACAAACATTGCTTGCTCTGTGCACTCGTGGAGATACATCATGCACATTTTCATTCTCCTCAGATTTCCAAAGCGCGGTTTGGGGGAAATCATTTTCAAAGCTCAGTTTCAACAATATTTTTCAAAATGGCTGGCACCGCTTTGATTTATGATTTCCATCATAGCACCTACAGTAAAACAATCTGCTCTTGTTTAAAAACATTTGGTTCTTTCACTTTTACTTTGGATTTCTTCAAGTCACGTAAACTGCAGCAGTTTCGCCACCTGCTGCCTGCACTGGGTGCATTTACGGTAGTGCTTTAATTCAGATTGGGAGCAGACTTCTGGAGCAAATCTCCTGGCTGCTTCCCACTTGCCAAACTCCGGTTCGCAAGCTGGAGTTGTCTCCCAGTGCAGGACATGGGTTCATCTCAGTTGATACTAAACGGGAGATGTGCTGCATCAGGAGCATACCTGATGAACTTCAGCAGCCAATGGGCATTCAGCCCGTGGGACCAGACAGAGCTCGGCTGAGGTAAAAAACCTTCTGAAAGACATATGGCTTGGACATCTGGTCCTCAACCCCAATCGTTTCTCTCTATAAAACCACTCTATTGGTCTCACTACTTGCTAATACTGACACAACCATTATCTGCACCAACATTTGCAGCATTAATGCATAAAACATGTATTTTGCTGCTCAGATATGATGTTGATCATCATGACTGGACTCCAGTTCCTTCTGAAATTCCCCATGTTCCTGCCTCAGACCAGAGCCTGCCATTGATTTCCCATACATTTCATTCCATAGCTTTTGATTAGCCCTGCAACTTCTCAGTAGTTATGCAAATGGGATTTTCCTCTTGACTTACGATGTGTATATAGATCTTGTTCCTTGTTACCAAGCTCAATATCATTTTTATCTTAGAAAGAGAGCTTCTACACTGCCTGTGTTCCTCAGCGCTGAGATCACTTGTACTTCTGCAATTGCAAGTCCTTCAGTTATGTGGCTTTTTCAGCTACACCAGCAGCCAGACCGCAAAGAAGAAAACTGATTAAAAATTGTGATACTCCCATTCAGATTTGCCAAGCCGAATTTGGAGCATTCAGTTAATTTGTTGTAGCTGGAAGTCTTACCTCTTGTCCTCTGCAACTATTAAATACTTCTCATTTATCCCTGGTTGATTTCAAGCTAGCATTCGTACACATAAAGTAGATTTTTTTTTTCTTTTTGTCTGACAGAGGGTAGCTGAAACAGTATTTGCATCTTTTTCATACCTAATGTACATAGGTCAGCTTCTTGCCATGACTATTGGTGAATATATGGCAATATGTAATTACCTGTAAGTCACTGTTGTGAAACTTTCAGTAATAGACACTGTAAGATTTCAGTAAGGTGTAAGCAACAAGGTTCTTTACAAAAGGAGAATCTTTTTATTATAATCACTTACTTGACTGAATTGCCTTTCTTTTTACACAGAAAAAAAGGCAAAATATGACCAAATCCTTTTAGCAAGCTCATCTCATAGATTTGAGGCCTTGCTTGGGCACAGGAAATAATGTTCTTCATCTCACCAAGCTTCCGAATTTCCCTCATTTCTTTCTGGCGATACTTATGAAAAGCTTCACATCCAGACTGAAAGAACAAACTTCCTTGGTCAGGCCACAGCATCGCCATACTGCCTACAGTCAGCATCCTACATAATTCCTCATACCCTGGCTCAGGGTGTGGTGAGGGATTACAGTGTCGGCACGACACTGCCTTTTGAGGTGAGCTAAAATTGGTATTGTTACCATTAGCTTCATGCTAGGGATTTGTTGTATTATATGCTGAGGCACAGATAACAAGTCAAAAGAATTCGCACTTCACATAACAAAACAACATGTGAAACTGTGAAAGCTGGAAGGAGATTAAGTTTCTCTAATTTTAATGTATTTGTGTTAATTGAACATGATAGTGTATAGTAAGGAATTTAAAGGGAAGGTGAAAAAAATGGGATAATGGCATTCATTAAAAGAAGCATGAAAGAAAGTACCAAAAATATAGTGGAGAGAGAGAAAAAAGAGTACGATTTTCAGGCAGTTTTAATGGAAGTCAGTGGTGGAAAGAGCAGAATAACGGAAATGCGTGTTGGGAAAACATACATGACATTCTGAAGGAGAGACTGCAGGTATGAAATGCGAGCAGGTATGTCAGTGGAAAGAAAACGGAGATTTCTACTGCCTTGGTGCAAGAGCAGGAGCCTGGGAAGTCTTGGGCTTTGGCAAAAGGAAGGAGCAAGAGAAACAGAGCATGGAGCAGGGAATGCAGCCTAACTCCAAGGGACAGCCATGGGCAGCCAGCCCGGCCCAAACTGGCAGAGACTTTCAAAGAGCCAAGGAGGGCTCTAAAAAACTTTGCTGCAGCTTGGAAAATCACCAAGCTGGCTGAAAACAGACCTGGAAACAAGGCCCTGTCTGCAAGGAGGCAGAGAGCAAGTCGAGAATTGTTATTTCTGTCCTGTCTGACCATGTTTGGAGGCTTTTCTGTTTAAAAAGTTAGTGATTTTAATTTATATTTAAACAAAATTGGCTTTCTTGTTTTTATAAACCTTCAATATTTGTTAAAAAATTCAATATAGTAGACCTGAGCAGATTCATCTCCAAGTTTAGGTTGACTTGGGCTCAGGATTTCTTAAAGGAAGCTTTTGAGAGAGAAAGTGAAACTATTCTTAGACAGTCTTTTCTTATGTAAAGCACATTAGAAATCAGAATATTTGCCCAGGTGATAATCTATAACAGACAGCTAATGTCCAGGGGAAGTGTGACTTGAGGAGGAGCTGGAAGCTTATGCCGTGTTGTTCCATTCCCATGGGGACCACTGCTTGCTCAGTACAGGCCTCTAACCCCCACCTGCAGGACATTCAGATTTGTAACCCTATGACTAAAGCTAATTTTGGTTTGCTTTGCTCTTGTGCCTAGCTATTTCTTCTGTTGCTGGGTTTATATACAATCTGACCTGCAGTAGCTCTCAGGTGGCAAGGTGATACCGGTAACTCACTTGACTTGATACCTGTTGAATTATTTAGCTCAGGTTTGTTTCTAGGTGGGTAGCCATCCAGGTGAACATCTTGTGTTACTGCCTATTATCATGGTTACAGGACTGGCTAAATCTCTTCTCCCCTCTCTGAGTTTTCCGAGTGCAATGTGAGGGCTGTCCTTGCCTGGGGTACAGTATAGCAAATCTTCCACTGACAGCCTTGGATGTAGCACAGCAGCCTGTAAATGAGAACTGGCTCATTTCAACATGTCTAATGGAATTCAAATATGTGCATTGGATGCACTAATATTAGCTCTTAACTACTAGTAAGTGGGAAGCTAACTGAAGCAATTATATTTTCTTAGGTCTGTACAGTCAACTCTTGGTTTTAATTAGCCCTTTGAAGTGTTACCAGAATTCCCCGTCAGGAAAAAATATTTATATATATGCAAACACATAAACATATACAAAATATTATTTCACATATATATTGCTATATTATACAAACAAAAGACTCTCAGAGCAGCTGCTAACCCCTCACACTGATCTGTAGGGTACTTGAGCATTTCTTATGGAAAATAATGAAGTCTTTGGTGAAAGACATGCTGTCCATGTCCATGTTGTCTTTGTCTGCAGTGAAATGCTGTGCCAGCTCCAGCATGCAGAAGAAGGTGTCCTGCTGTCACACAGGACCTCTACAACCTAAAGATTGTAGAGAGGTGGGGGTTCATCTCTTCTCCCAAGTAACAAGTTATAGTACAAGAGAAAATGACCTCAAGTTGCACCAGGGGAAGTTTAGAATGGATATTAGGAAAGATTTCTTCACTGAAAGAGTGAAGAAATCTTGGAAGAGGCTGCCGAGAGAAGTGATTGAGTCACCCTCCCTGGAGGTATTTAAAAGATGGGTAGACATGGACATGGGGAACATGGTTTAGTGGTGGTTTTGGCAACATTAGGTTGACGGTTGGAGTTGATATTAAAGGTCCTTTCCAACCTACACGATTCAATGACTCTATAGTTCTGTGACCTTCTGGCCACTCTCACCAGCAGCTGCAAAGGGAGATGGCTGGAGTGGGTGTGCATGGTCCTCCATGTACATGTGGGTGTGCATGGTCCTCCATGGGCAAAGCCGGGCCACACAGCCAGGCTCTCCAGCCAGAGCTTCACTCACCTTTTTCCTTTTTTAGGGTAGAACCACTTTAGCTTTTTCCCTCTGTGTAAAGATTTTTTAAAGTATTTTATTGCTTTTATTTATTTAAAAATCTTGTTGGATGTCTGACTTCTTTGTTTGGGCAGAAGGAATGCTAGTGATTTTCTTACGATTAAAAGAGTTATTTGGAAAGGAGGGTTTTGCAGTAATTCCCAAGTTGTTTCGAATGCCAATTTCTTTCACCCAAAAGTTTCCCCTGCCACCATTTTAATTATTATGTCTGTTTATTGTATGTGAGGGGGGGACTTGTTTTCAACTATCCCTAGAGTTTCATAAATATGTATTTATGATGTCTAAAATGGTCAAAATGTGACAACTGCTGAAGGTAGGATGCAATGGTAAGTGTGCTAAGTATTGCTGCAGGTGAGACCTAAAAGAAGGGCAGGTGCTGTGATAACAGATTGCAAATTGTGTTTTAACTCTCCCACATTAAAAAATCCATGGATGCCAGCTTAGGTTTTAAATGTATTTACCCCAAACGTTTTGATTTTTAGGAACTTTGAACCAAAAGAACTGGGGAAAGAAGTACTCAGCCTGCAATGGTGCCAAACAATCTCCTATTAATATAGATGAAGATCTCACCCAAGTAAATGTGAATCTGAAGAAACTTAAATTCCATGGATGGGAAAAAGAAACTTTGGAAGATACTTTCATTCGGAACACTGGCAAAACAGGTAAAAAGTCAGATTTAATGTTTGGAGTTAAATGACGTCAGAAAAGTGATATAGGATGGACAAACGACCAAGGACTTTTAATGAAACGTTCTCGTTTGACTTCTCCTTAGACTGTGCATTCTGAATTTATCCATTAAATAAAAAAAACAGGTGATGACAATAAGCAAGCATAATAGAGAAATCGCTAAAACATAAATGAAAATTATGTGCACAGATAGAGAGAGCCAAAGCAATCACATCATTACTCTCATTCCATCATGAGCACTGCATTGAAGCTAAATAGTAATTTAGCATTTAATGTGAAATAATGACAATTATTACTATACATCTAGAATCTGTAACAAGTATACAGAAAAGATTTTTTTAAAAGTGTGAATAAATTACCTACTCATCCAGAAGTACTTCATGGATGAGTTGTGGTTTCAAAAATCTCAGGGTGGGATTCATCTCACCTACATGCACACACCTATAATGTGGACACTTGTGTCTGATTTACTCACTAAGACTTCTTCTTACAGTCAAAGAAGAAAAATAGGTGCTTTTATGGTCCGATTTGTCTTACCTATCTTAGGAATGTATTTTAGAAGGAAGTGATTTATGCCTACAAGTGCCTATTTCTCCCAGCTATAAAAGAGGCTTATGGTGGCGTTTACATTGTCAGATGAATATTTTTGCAACAACTTTGCTGTGTAAATCTGGGATAGCAGTAAGTAAAAGCTGCTTTTTGGAAATACTGTTTCTTGTTTCACGCATAGGTATGGAGGAAGGAATATCGTAACAACTGGTTTTGACCTTCTACCAGTTCCAGTGGGACTCCTAGACCAGTGATTTGATTTTATTTTAGTGTCATTGTTCCTAATTTCTGTTCTTGACCCCATCACATACTTCCTACGTACTACTCCACAAATTACTTACTACCCTCTTGACCTACTAGATGAAATAAATACTGCATTTGTCTCTTAAAGAGATCCCTAAGGAAACATTTTTTAAAGTCCATAAAAGTGAGCTGAGCTCTTCCTCATCTACAGCAGTTCAGGTACTATAAAAGGAACTGCTAAGCTCTGCAGTTATAATTATCTTCAAGGTCTTGAGGAATGGAAGGGAATGAAACCAAACTCCATTAGTGCTGTTTTAGCATGACACCAAACAATTCACAGTCGCTGGAGATGGGAAAGCTAAATGTGGGGCTTCAGTCTATTCCACCCTGCTCATTCTCTGCAGAAGACAAATGCTCAGTCCCATCCACAGTTTGTGTACAGTTATGTCCAGCTGAAGACCTGTTATCACCTTCTCCCATGGGAGACTGCTCCACAGCCAAGGGGTCTCACAAACAGGACAGTTCCTCTGGGAACTGGCTAGAATTTTCCTTTCATGTGTTGCCTCGTGATTTATATCTAGAATTATGATAATAACGGGTGGGGAATATTTTCCTTTTTGGTAAAAACACATGTGCTTTCAGGAAGCTGATTTCTTAGATGGTCAGATCAGTGACAAAGCCAGTTTTCTGAGCTTTTTAGCATAGTTCTCTGGCTAGTTTCAGACAACAGTAGATCAATATAATAGCACACTTGACTAGAGTACTATTTTATGAATTGTAGCATGAAATGAAACATATTTCTCCATGCTAATAGTGAATTACCACACTTCTTACTTTGTTTAAATAACCAATTTCTTATCCAGTTGCTTATGAAATACAGGGGAAAGACATGCCATATTTACCTTTTAGTATTTAATACTGAAATATGACACTCATAGATGCTTTGGCTGGCTTCTATACTGACACTTCTGGTTTTTTCCCCTCTCTCTCTCTCTTTGTTCAGTGTAAATTAACCTGACAAATGATTATTATGTAAGTGGAGGTGGCTTAGACACCATATTCAAAGCAAGCAAGATCACTTTTCACTGGGGAAAATGCAACGTGTCATCAGATGGATCAGAACATAGTTTAGAAGGACAAAAATTTCCTCTTGAGGTAAAGTACTGAATAGATTTTAACAATTTTGACCATTTTGACAATTTGATATTCTGCAGAATGTAATACTGTTTACTAAATACCTTTATCACTTGACTAAAGTGTAAACTGTGCACTTCCACACACATCTACGGTGACATTAGAAGTCAGTTCTGCTAATCTGCCAACGTTCAAGCTCTGTGAGGCTGCCCCACCAGATTCCACAGCAGTCGGTTGTTTAAAGTGTAAATGGACTTTTCCAAGCTGAGGCTTTGCTGAGAGACCATGGGAGCTGCAGGGTCTTACTGAGACAAAATATGGCCCATGTCACTGGGATGGAGAGGGAGCTGGTAGTGGCATGGCAAGAGCCCCATGTGAGAGCAGGTCCTGGGTGCGGCCGCATTGATGGGCAGCCAGGTCAGCATACCTCTGGCTGGTTTGGCAGAATAGCTTGCAGCAGCATGGGGATGGGGTGGAGGAGAGGAGTAGCTCTCAAGGGCATTCTGCAGACCAAACTTTCAAGCCTCAACAGGGCGTTGAGATAATTTTCCAGTTAAAATGACGTAGTTGCGTCAGGCAACTGTGCTGCTTCTCTTTGGACTTCTATGTCAGAGCAGAGCAATAGAGCCAAGGTACTCCTATACTCTGTGGAGAGCTGCGAGCCAAGAGCTTTCCCTGGGCAGTGTCGTTTTCTTTACCTCATTAGCCATTTAAAAATTCCCACTCACACTCCACCTGTCCTGCCAAGCCATCGAAGAGAATGTTCTGTTCTGTCATCATCAAATTAAAAGCTAGTGGGAGCAGGCCACTCACCCATTCAAGTTGGTGACCTAGCACTGGAAGACGTTTCCCATGTGTCCAGAGAAAGAGGAAGGGGTGCAACAAACCCAGTGCCCATGGCAGCAACCAAATGTGGGCACAAAATCTTTTATTATGAATGCTTCTCTTCACCTACTGCAAGGCAGAAATAGTAATGACTTATTATTCATGTTTTAACACTGGTTTCAAGATTCATCTCACCTCAGTATTCTCAGCTGTCCAGTATGAGCAAGTTATCTCGGCTTATACATGGAGAGCATTGTGCTCCTTGGAAGGATAACTCCTGCATATTGGTGGTTTCCCAGGAGAAGTTATTTTTAGATAGCTTAACAGCCAATTAATTCCATTCTGTATCTTCAGATAAGGCATATAACATAGAGAAAAATCCATGTATTTGTAATTTAATTTATTGCTTGGACATTTGTTCTCAAAATAGGAATATAAATAACTGCATTGGTTATTTTTTTAATTTTTGGTATATATAACATGTGAATATATTTTTATTTTCAGATGCAAATCTACTGCTACGATGCAGATCAGTTTACAAATTTTGAAGAGGCAATTAAAGGAAATGGAAAGTTAAGAGCTTTATCAGTTTTGTTTGAGGTAAACAAAATATATCTTTGTGTCATTAAGCAAGCTTTGAAACATGGCAGATGTTCAAACTGAATTTAACTGGTTCCAATGTGTGATCACTGAGTTAAAAATTTGCATGTATCTTTCTAATTTATTCTTACAGAAAAGCAAATGGGCAAAATACGCTTGCTCTGCTTTAAGTCATCTGTAATTTTCATGGTAAACTGCAACTTTCAATTTTAATTTCTTTTCATGAAGCCTGTACTGTTAAAAAAATGCAGTTTCTTTTTAACAGATTGGACTAGAAGATAATCCGGATTATAATTCGATCATTAATGGAGTAGATAGTGTTAGTCGTTTTGGTAAGTCTACCTCCATGTTTTATTGATTACTGATTACACTACATTCCATTTCAGTGAAATTATGAAACCTTAAGGACATCAGGGAATATGGTTCTCTAGAACTCAGACATGTCTATTTTGTTAGAAGCAGCAAAAGTCATCTGGATAGACTGGAGAGCTGGGCCAACCATATGAAAATACCAACCGTATGAAATTTAACATGAGCAAGTGCCAAATTATGAAGCTGGGACAGGGTAATCCTGGTTATATGTACAAACTGGGGAACAAGAGGCTGGAGAGCAGCTCCATGGAAAGATGGGTTGATAGCACATTGAATATGAGTCAACAGTGTGCCCTGGCAGCCAAACAGACCAAAGGTGGCCTGGAGTGCATCAAGCACAGCATAGCCAGCTGGTGGAGGGAGGTGATTGTCCCACTCTATACTGCTCTGGTGTGGCCCCACCTGGAGTACTGTGTGTAGTTTTGGATGCCTTATCATAAGGACATCAAACTATTAGAGTGTGTCCAGAGGAGAGAGACCAAGATGTTAGAAGGTCTTGAGGGCAAGACTTACGGGGACCGTGATTTCACTTGTTTTGTGATAGGCCCAGGGGGTCATGGTTTTAAACTAAAAGAGGGTAGATATAGGGTAGGTATAAGAAAGAAATTTTTTACAATGAGGATGGTGAAGCACTGGGACAGGTTCCCCAGAGAAGTGGTAGATGCCTCCTCACTGGAAACATTCAAGGTCATGTTGGATGGGGTTCTGAGCAACCTGATCTAGTTGGAGATGTCCCTGCTCAGTACAAGGGGGTTGGACTAGATGACATTTGAAGGTCCTTTCCAGTTCAAACTATTCTATGATTCCATCCTTTTGGGTCCTTCCCAATTCAGACTATTCTGTGATTCTATGATTTCGTTTCCCCAAGATTGAATATTTGTAACAGCAACAGTTAGTATAAATGAATAAATATCATGGGGAACTTGTAACTCTAAACGCTAAGTCAAGAGAAATGCCTCATTTATTCTGGGAGTTTTCTTAGTCATACATTTCTGGATTTTTATATGTGGTAGGAAGGCAAACAACCATGTTGCAGCCATCCAAGGTGTGTCTTACAAGCATGGGACCATATGAATATTAGCATTCAGTAGACTCAGTGGAGATTAATTCTTTTTTCAGTAGCTTCTATGTTAATCTGAAATAATGAAATTATATTATATTTGTACTAGCATTATTAAAACCAAATGTTGGTCCATTGGAGTTTTAGAATTCCTTGTGGTTTTACATCAGTGCACGAGGACTTCAGGGTGGTGCATGAGCAGAGGTAGGCTCTGTTTCTAACCCAGTTTCACAATAAGTATGCAGAGTAATAAACATGAATCGGCACTGTCTTGAGTATGAATATTTTCTTACATCATGGCCATGATCTTAGCATGTAAATGGCTAGCTTTGTCTCAGTTTTTTCTCTATATAATGATGCTTGGGTTTTGTAAAGCCCCTTAGGATCAAGAGGTTTATAGTGTAAAAACCTATTAGTCCACTATTTTAAAAGCTTTCAAAAGCATGACACTAGAATAAAGATTATTTTTCTCCAGAAAACAAACACCATTCAACAAATACAAAAGGGAGTAACTTCTATAAATTGCAAAGACAGAGGAGGAGGAAATATAAAGCAGTTAAGATTCACTATCTTTGTATGCCATCTTCTGTGAAATACAAAGGAGAATGAGTAATACATCAAGACAGATACTGTCCTACAACCTTGGAAGGAGCTGTAAAAATACCAGCAGCAAGATTCAAGATACAGCCACTACATGGCACTTCAACAATGAGCAGAATATAATTTTCATAAGTAAAATGCAAATGAGCTCTGAAAATTCAGGTCATGACAAAATCAAGTTGTTCCTCCTGAAGAAAAGTGAAGAGCACACAATCTGTCCTTGTCTGTGATGTACATGATCTGTCCTTGTCAGTCATATCTGTGCTGTGCTTGTTTGAATCCCAGTTGCTGAGTTCTCAAGCTCTGCAGAGGAGCAGTCATAAACTATCTAGTTCTCATCACTATTTGTAGGTGTTTCATTTTAGAATCTAAGCTCTTAGTCACATTAAAGGGCATTTTAAAATCCAGATTTGCAAAATGTATGGTGGGATTCTTATTATGAATGAGTTTCATGTCCCTGAGCATCTATATAAAATTGACTGGCCATTCATTTTTACTGAAGGAAGAATGTGTTAACTAGACATGTACCAGATAGCAGTGATGGCTTCTGTCTGAAGGTTGATTTATATGTTGACAGGAGAAAAAGTGAGATGAGCTTTGCTTATCACCGCTAAATGTTCCCCTTTCATGATACATGAATAAGTGAAAGGGGAGGAGACAGCTTTTAAACCTTAACTCAGTGGATCAGTCACTATACTGATCAGTCACTATACAGCACCAATGATTTGTAATAAACTGTTAATGTAATTTGCTGCTCTCACTAAATTTGTAATGAATTTATGAAGAAAAAGACAGGTCAGAAATCTTTACAGGGCTCAAGAAGTAACATCTATAAAATGACAAGCTAACCCACAGTCTGAAAATTTATTAGATATTCATAAGTGAGTACTTATCAAACAGGGAGAAATTTAAAATCAGTAGTTTTAGATTAAAATAAGGTGTACAAGGATTGTAGGGTGTAAAAAAATAAGTACTATTTTAGGTGCACCAGACAATAAGGCAGATAATTGTCGCCGATTAAACAAAAACAACCTGCCTTGAGGAAGTTGGTATCATTTCTGCAAATTTCTGTTGCTGGAACCTACTGCCATACCAGTATGAATTTAGCCTTCCATGGATAGACTCCCTGCTATTCCTCATGCATGCTCCCAGCTGACAAAGTATCAGGTAAACTGCTGACCTGGAACACATGATATTATTTTCAATAAACAGAGTGATCATACTCTCCTGGAGGAGGTCTTTGCATCCTGCTTTGCTTAGAGCAAAGCTGTTACAGTTTTTCACTGTATTATCACTATTTTAAAAAACCCTGATCCACAGAAATTCTGCTTCTGCCATGATGGGTAATATAACCCTCAGGTCTAACATGACAACGGTTCCCCAGGCGGAGATTTTCTACAGAGGGTAAGATCCTACGAGGAACTCAACAAGTTGACCAAATTCAGGGAGAGTTTGAAGCTGTCATGAGGTCAAGGACAGAGATTTAACATATTTTTCCTTTGAAGTTCACATGGGAAACAAAGATTTGGCATCTTGGACATTTCGGGGTAAACCTACAGGTAAACAAATTATTGTGAACCAGTGTACTGGTTACTTTATTTTTTACTGGAGTAGCTCATTGCACCTTCCCAAGTAAACAAAGTCATTGAACAATTCTTACCCAAACCAGATAGAAAAGGCTCAGTGATTTATTTGTATGCTAGTCTCTCTGGAGATCAGATTCTGAATAGCCTCAAAATTAACATGTTTCTATAATGGCAACTCTTTTGGAGAGTGTGATTTCTATTTATTCATTGCTTCTGCAGTATTTTAACTATCTGACTCTTTTTGGTTTGATTTGGTTTGGTTTGTTTTTTTCAGGAAAACAGGCTGCCTTAGAACCATTTATTTTGCTGAACCTTTTGCCGAATGCAACAGAGAAATATTACACTTATAATGGGTCTTTATCAACTCCTCCCTGCTCTGAAACAGTTGAATGGATTGTGTTTAAAGATACCATTAGTATTTCTGAAGACCAGGTAATTTGTTTAATATATTAAAACCAAACAATTGTACATAATACCAAAGAATTACCATATACGACCATATATGTGGTAAAACCTCACGGCATTCATCATCAGCCCAACAGTGCTTGTCTCCTGTCTAGTTTTAATTTTTTCATGCAGCCATTAAATTAGAAAGCAGATATATATTACTTGAGTATGTTATCTTTTCCCTTTTTCCGTTCAAGACTAGCTTCTGAATCATTTCTTGCCTCAGAAGGGAATAAGAACCCACTTTCTAACTCCAAAGCTGTCTGGACATCTAGCCCTGATAAAGAGGAGGACAAAACACTCTTTCCGTATTCCCCCAGATAATAGTGATGAGTGGACAAAGCATAGCTAAAATGGCAGAGTATTTTGAGACATACAGGTGGAGTAAAACATTACTTATACTGCTGGGACAGAGGAACAAAAGTTCAGTACCCCCCAGGAGAACTCAACTGGAGATTTTCCCCAATATCTTTTCCCCAGGGTTTTTGTCTGTTAACAGAATCTGGCTAATTTGGTTTTGAATTCTGACCCTTGAATTCTGGCTAATTTGGTTTTGAATTTTTTCCTCTCTTCCTCTAGTTAGCTGTATTCTGTGAAGTCCTGACAATGCAACAGTCTGGCTATGTGATGTTGATGGACTACCTGCAAAACAACTTTCGAGAGCAGCAATATAAGTTCTTTGGGCAAGTGTTTTCCTCTTACACTGGACAAGAAGAAATTCATGAAGCAGGTATTTATTGAATAGTCATTCACCTCTTCACAGCCTGAAAGCCAATTTTCAGTAAAAGATGCGTTCTAATATGAAGAAATTAATTTTAAATTGTGTGGAAAGTAGCATGCTGTATTATTACTCATAAATCTATCACTTCACAGAAAAAAAAACTAGCAATCATAAAACATGTCAGATTAAATGGAGTGGAAAATTAAATGCTTGTCTTGACCAAACGTTCAGTCAAGATCACGTCAGTTCAAGCTTTCTTGCACTGCCCTTTTAATTTGTTTCACACTTAAACAAAGCTGCCTTTTCAGGGGCTAGAAGGGCATTTTGTTTTACAAACCCATTTGGTTCTTTGTAGTGTAATGCAGATGCTTTTCCAACAGAGGCTGAAGTGAGGTCACCAAATTTGTTTCACATAGGCTGCTGAGAAAGTGAGAATCCCAGAAGCCAGATTCTGTTCCATTATTTCTATACTCACAAGCACAGAAGAATAAATAGTAGGCATCCAATTGGGGATGTTGGGATAGTGTGTTGCTACTGGGGTGGGGATACCTGTAGCTTCATAAACTCAGCTGCACTGAACTATGCTTAATTAGATGACTGAAGCATGGGGTGTTCTCCAGATTAGAAAGAAGCGGGGTTTCATTTTAATTCTCCTTGGTCAGATAGATTTTTTTTTTCCTATTGGAAGGTTCCTGTGTATGAAATTTGCGTAAAAGCCAGGGGATGTTCATTGTTCAGAACTGCCGAAGGGCTGCATCCCCTGCTTTCACCTCCATTTTAAGAGAAGCTAAATAAAAAGCCCTAGGAGTCACTAAATTTAAATGTTAAGATGTAAAAACTGTAACATGAATGCCTTAGTCCTGAAGAGTAAATAGGCTTGTATTTTTCATATTTAATATTGCAAAGCTTTTCTAGTCACCAGAGAAAAAAAATAATCTTTGAAATCCCTTTAGATGATGAAGAGAAATGACAAGAGTGGATCTTACTCAAGTAGCTAACTGAAAAATTACTTTGTACTGTGAAAGCTAGAATCTCTATTTTCTCCTGTTGGATTTAGTGTAGACTCTCATTAGTCAGTAGGATTAAGTGCTTGATTTATTGCTGTTATGAATACATGGCATTTTTTAAGTAGAGCTGAATTTCCTTAGAAGGGCAAAGAGAATCTTTCTATTCAATGATAAACTAATTTAGCAATATATTGTCAGAAATTTTAACACAGTTACAACCTCAACATTCGTGGTGTACCAGCACTGCCCTACTGAGGACATGGGAGATACTTCATGCCCCAAGCCTGCCTAGAGATCCATGTAATTTTCCTCTGAGATACGTGTCTATGCGTATATATATATATTTAAGAAGATTAAAATCGCTAAACCTTGCAGCAATACTGGAGGATTCACCTCAAAAAGCTTTTTGAAATTGTAGTGCTTTATCTCCACCAACCTCAGCTGGCATGAAAATCCATTTGTAATAGAAATCATTGTTTATACCTGTAAATCTGAGAGCTGTGGTGGTAGCTGCTGGGCCCATTACGTGACCTCCCACCTGCTCCGCTCTTGCGGTAGTGTCCCCTGAGTGTGGGCAGAAACACTGTCCTCGTTAATCCTCCTGGATTTAGTAATGCTAAAAAACCCCCAATGGGTTCTTAAAATTCAAGACTGACAAGATATGTTGGTAAAAAATATTTGTCTTTTCCCGTGCAAAAGTATATAAAATTCGGCAATCATTTTAGTTAAAGTCTTTGCAGGAGGGGTAAGGACTCAAACCTTTACCCAGTTCACCTCACCACAGGTGACATAAATTAGCTAGAACCATTCTCAGATTGTCTCAAGAGACTATTCTGAGACAATGTGCTGGGTGTCCCTGCCCAGGTGCAGGCAGCAGGAGCTATGGGGTAGCCCCTGTGAGGAGCAGCCAGGGCTGCCCCAAACCAGACACGGCCAGTTCCAGGAAGCTCCAACAACCCACCACAGGGTATGGCTGAGCCTCTGGGCCACAATAGTGGCACCTCAGGGAAAAGAGCCTTCTCTGGGGCTGCAGATTCCCCTACCGTCCAGAATGGCAGCCATGGTGAAGCAGGTTGTTCCCCTGCAGTCCGTGGAGAACCCATGGAGGCTCCTGGCAGGAGCCATGGCCTGTGAAGAGGAGCCCATCCAGGAGCAGGTTTTCTAGCAGGATCTGTGACCCCGTAGGGGACCCACATGCTAGCAATCTTTTCTGAAGGACTGTACCCCATGGAAAGGGACCGGGCTGGAGAAGCTCATGAAGGACTGTATCCCACGGGTGGGACCCCATGCTGGTGCAGGGGAACAGCATAAGGAGAAAGGAGCCATAGAGGCAAAGCATTATGAACTGACCAGAATCCCCATTCCCAATCCTCTGGTGCCGCTTGGGGTGGGAAAGTAGAAGAGTCACAAGTGAAGCTGGGCCCAGGAAGAAGAGAAAGGTGGAGAAAAGATGTTTTGGTTTTGTTTCTCACTATTCTACTCTAATTGCTGGTAAATTAATTACATTTCCTCAAGTCAAGTCTGGTTTGCCCATGACAGTGATTGGTAAGCAACCTGTGTGTGTTTGTCTTGACCCATGAGCCTTTTAATCTCATTTTTTTCCACTGCTTCACCTGTCCTGCTGAGGAAGGAGAGGGAAAGAGCAGCAGCTGGGTGGGCACCTAGTGGCCAGCCAGCACACATTATCTACTGTGCTGCTCCACCTCCTTCAGAGAGACAGAGGAGACTGGGAATATTGAAGAACTACTTTTTGCCACAGACTCTGACAGGGAGCTGAAAAGCCCTTGAACATCTTAATCTACATTAAGTGATTTCATGGCTTCCACACTTGCAAATGTGGCTTTAAAAGATAAATATCTCATACCCAGATTCAACTAAAAGTAGAAGAAAGCAACAATTGTGGAAAAAATTCCCTAACTTACCCAGTGCTGCCTCAGAACTACACTTAATTTTATTCCAACTGTGTCAAGCTCAGAGAACCTTAAATCCAGGTATAAGTTTATATATAAATATATATGAATAAGCCAAATTTGAGCAGCTTAAAGTGGTCTCTGTGTCAAAAACACAGCTGAAGTAGTTTTTGACATTGATTTGACTAATGCACCTTGGTTCTCCCCAGTGATGCAATTCAGTTTAGATTAAAAACTTCTAAGTTATGAGGGTAGCATTTTGTTCCACAGAAGAATAAGCCAAGATAGGTGCATTATTACTATCTGATGTGCAAAATCAGCAGCTGAGTACTCACCTGGAGAAAGCAGAGACTTGAATGCAGGGTCTTGAATAGGTCTCTAACTTCCTGTGAGTAGTATTTGTCTGATTGAGACTTGTAATCTGGTTGAATATCTGTGACTTCAGACTAGTAACAGATTCAAGAACTCCCTTTCGTGAAGTTTTTTTGTCCAGATTTTCAAAGTTCATACCAGAGCAGAAGTCTTTAATTAGTTAAGTTGGTATGTGATCTTCTCACTTTTCCCAATTTCTGAAGCGGGATAATGGGAAAAGGCAGGAGCAAAGTACTTCTGTGTTACTAAGACTTGTGGGAAAGGGAAGGTAACAGTGCAGGCAGAATGAGTGATGAAAAGGCATCAGAAGAATGGCAAGAGACAACAGTTCGGGAAACAGTGTGAAATAATATGCAGATGATTGTCATGTAGCAGTATTGTTGGTCACTGGTGAGGTGAACAGCACCAAGCATCAAAAGGAGGAGAACACAAGTTTTTCTTGAAGGAAAAAAAAAAGTTGGAAGAACCATCTGGAAAAGCAAGCAGTGTGGTATTGAAAGAAATAATATTGGAGATTACAATCTTCCACCTCTATAAGTTTTATAATATTGCTTAGTCTGAATACAGTCAGAGATTTCAGAACCAAATTCACTTACAGACACAAAAAAAACAGGAAGGGAGGAAAAAGGACAGTAGAGAAGAGTAGAGACAGGGAGAAGCTTAGTACATAAACTATGAAAAAGAATTTGGAAATATAATTTAAACATCTTTGAGAAGAAATAGCTGAAGAGTGTTTTGATGTATTAAAAAAGTAATCAGAGTTGAAGTCATCTGCTTTAATGCTCAGAATTGAGAAGGGAATCGTTGTTGCTGGTCTAATGATTTCTTTTTGCCATCTGGTGGAAATGGGATGGAATAACAAGTTTTAGGAATGGAATGTATGCTACTTGAAATTATTATTTTTTTTCAATTTACTCTTCCTTTCTGTCAATTAAAATAATTCAGTAAAATTAATTAAATGGCATGACAGATACATAGCACAGTAGATTCAAAGCCTGGTAAGCTACAGAATTCATCTAAATTACAGTAAATGCCTGTACCATTAGCTCACATACACACAAAAGAAAATTTTTAAAAATTGCTGCTTATTTTCCATTGACCACCTCAAACCAGAGCTGCTCAAAACTTCGAACCTGGGTACAGAAGAACTGGAGTTTTTCAAAATACTGGGGTTTGAGTGCCCTCTTGTGTTCAAGTGACAAATTGCAAAGTTAATGGGAAGAATTTTTTTCCTTTATTTCAAAAACGCAGTATTGTCCACCAAGAGTTGTTATATCATGGAGTTTGCTTCTTTTAAGAAAAGTCCAAATAATTTACACTTGTTTTCTTAATTAGCTAGATAGGGTTTTTTGCTTATTTTTTCTAGGTACTCAAAGTTTGTTTTAAACAGAATCTGAGACTTGAAAGATATTTTCCTATTTTTTCTAAAATGTTATTACTTACAC